>JANAVB010038020.1:7612138-7664638 GCA_029216955.1 Iris pallida | reverse complement strand
TCTTCTCTTCCCAACGAGCACAACAGAATTCGTTTGAGGTAAAACGGACTCCGGATGAGAAAATTAGGGTTTTGGAGAAAATAGAGATTATGGTTTGCTCTAGATCTTGTGGAGGCTAAAGTTTTCTACAAATGAAAGGGGGGCTGCTTGTGGCCCGCCATGCTTGGGGGGTGTTAGGGTTAGGGTTTGCACATGGGCCAAGCACTCCATGAGTTGCTAAAAGACCCATGTCAAAATGGGTTAAAAAGGCCTATGTAAAAATGACTTAAAAATGAAATAAATGATTCTAAAAATAAACAATAATTTAAATTTAAATTTTAAAAGGCCAATAATACTTCTAATTATATTATTAGGCTTCTAGTCAAGGATGGCTAAGGTTATACCATCTTGGTCCTACCAAAACACCAATCAAACCCACACAACAATCAATTTAATTAATAAATTAATAAAATTCAAAGTAATACACAATGACTAAAATACACTTAGCCTAAGAATAGGTAATTAGCCAATCAAGTCACATGGTCGAGTCTCCTTGGTCATGGTTATTCTCTAAGTCAAGCAGTCTCTAGGGTTTAGCTAGCAACAACCAAAATCACAATTCACCCATCTAAATAATATAAAATAAATAAAATAAATCACCAAAAATCATAATATGATTTAAATATTATTATTAAATGATAAAATTTACAAAAGTTTAAAATTACCCTCATTTCAGAAAAGTGGTGGTTACACCTGGTGATCTCTCCAGGTATTAGACGAAGTTATTAAGATTTAATACATTGATAGATGATGGTTGCTTCACCAAGACTACAGGTATATTTAGTTGATGCTATTATCATTATCTTTCTTATTTATCTTTTGTCCTCTATTTGACTCATGCTGTTATTATAGCCTAGTCTTTTGCAAGCTTCATTTACTTCTTACTTGTTCATGATGAGTGTATTATTGGGCATCCACTCTATTGCATTTATCTATCCTAGAATCAGTGTATTATGGTTTGATCAGCCTTAGTGCACTTGATTCATTATTGTACCGATAATTAGTAGATTGAGATATACTTGATTTAGAACAAAAAACAACTTCTACGTATTCGAACTGGTTAGAGTCCTCTTGTTACATAGCTGGCATGTATACGATCTCCTAGTCCTACGTATTTTGGGACTGGGACATTGTAGCAGCCAACCACATGAGCTTCAAAAGGGAATTGAACATGGAATGGTGGGTTCCAAATTAGGAAACTTTTTAAATCCCCCTAAATCTCCCACCATTAGATATGATTAAATCTACCCAAAACCTATCAAATCCTTATTTAAATAGGCCCCAACCCTCTCTTCCCCCTTTTCCTATAAATACTTAACCTAAATAGGACCGACCACCTCCTCTAAAACCCCAAAAATGAACCTGCCTTCAACCATGGCCTTCGACAGCACCTTGTTGTGTACATCAATTTTCACCACCTTTTCGACTTCCTCTGACGCTCCAGAGGGTTCTTTGCGAAGCTAAGACGTCCCTCTACCATCCTATTAATCCCCCACACAACCAAAGCCCTATCGAAGCCTTCGTAACCGCCCCACAAGTCGGCTACTTCCAGCAGCACAATTCTATGCGAACCTGCAGGTTGGTCCACTTCCACCCTTTTTTGTACTTTATAGCGGTCAAATCTCCACCACAGCTACTCTAATGTATACCCCTAAGTGTCCTCTACCTTTCATAATTGTTGCCGCACTTGGATCGCAATAGTTTGTCCGTGGCGAGCGTTTTATGAAGATTGGTCCAGGTTGAACCAGTTTTCATGCACTTTTGTTCGCACTCCGTTGTGACGTGCCACGACAACAAATAATGATTGGTAACGTTCCTAACACCTTCCTCTATCACCCTATTATTATCATATATCGATATCGTTGAGTTTATATATATTTGGGCATCCATCTTCTTAGAACATCTTATTGAACATTGAGAAATCATTGAACCCAATTTGTAACATAACCTTGTAGGACCACCAACTTGTATAATTTTTCAATGACAAAAACCATGTGACACATAATATTTATTCCAGAATATAAAATCTTAATTTTGTATATATCGATTCGTACTGAACGACCGATTAAATGGATATGTTGTGCAACTAGTTGACCCTAGTGACTAGACATCATAGTTATTAGCAAAACCATAATTGAACTTTGATTATATTTTTTTTATTTATTTCCATAAAATATAGATTATATTTTTGTGTATATTTATAGTAGAATAGTTGTGTAGCATCGTGCCAATATAGTAGGTATCAAGACTAGTTTGCCATGGGACCTAGTTAGGGCCATATAGATGGAAATGTTATAAAGAAACTTAGCATACGTTAGCACCCTAGCTAACAGGTAGTTATCATGTATTGTAGGAACTTGTGATGAATCGACTGTGGTTGTCGAAGCAGGATCCTTGTTCGTATATCTGGAGATTAGGACAAGATACCTTCGCATTTGTTTTCCTGTTTAAATTATATTTTCAGTTTTTGTTTGGGTGTGTGTTTGACTTAGAGTTACTGGACGTACCTTTAGTTGTGAAGTTGTTGCTATAACTTCCATGGCCTTGAAAGGTATCATTACATGACACAATAAGTAAGAATTCATATTGCACGAGCTTGTGACCATCGATGCGTCAGTTCATTAGATAGTTAGGTTGTGTCTAGATAGGATGACTTTGCATTAAGATATGAATTATCTGAGTCGTAGATACGACTTGTACATTTCATGGATGGAGAAGGCTATTAGTAGGCGTATGGGATAGCCTTTTTTGACTCCGTAGCCTTCAGAGGAGATTGCAGAGTCATTATCCCCGATATTGTTAGGAAAGAAGCGCGGAAACCTTTCCCCAAACCGGAGAGTACCTGCGAGAGGACCGAGCAAACAACGCACGAACCCAAAAACAACCACACAAAAAATAATCACGCAGACACAGAGAATTTTTGACGTGGAAACCCTTGCGGGAAAAACCACGGGACGATCGGAGTCCAACCCTGAGAAGCCTCCACTAATGGAATAGAAGAATTACACCCTCTACAAACTCCTCCCGATCCAAATCGGATCCCCACAACACTCAGAGACAAGAACAATGATCACAAGGCTACGAAGAACGAGAACGACGAGTAGAGATTACCCGAAACATGATCTCCTTCGAAAACGACCTTCGATCCTCCGTCTTCTTCTCCGAAGTTGCAATGGCACTCTTGCCTCCTTCTCTCTCAAACTTGTGTTGTCCAATGCGATAATGCGATGATAAATTAGGGTTGAGAAAACTCTATATATCTCCCTAATCCCGCAACCAACCTGAACCGTTGGATTAGATCCAATGATGAAAACTCATCCTGAAATCCGCTTCAGCCCCCCGACACACAGAGTTCGGCCAGAACTCTGTGCGGGGCAACCAGCACTGGCCGACCCACTTCTGGAATGAGGAGGCAGAGTTCGGCCAGAACTCTGCCAGGGGCAGAGTTCGGCCCGAACTCGGCCCCTCTGCTTCCAGCAGCTCTCTGCAGCTCTCTCAGCAGTCCTGCTTCCTCCCCGAGCTTCTTCGACACACGAACGGCGCTCGTCGCACTCCGGGGTCTTCTCCACATAGGTTGGGAACCCCACCCACTCCAACAAATCTCCCCCTTCACAACTATGGGGAGGACGTCGTCATCCCGACGATCTGCCTGCAGTACTCAAACTTCCCCCTTGGTAGAATCTTCGTGAACATATCAGCTCTGTTGTCATCTGTATGCACCTTCTCAAGCTCCGCGTCCTTCTTTTCAACCACATCCCGTATCCAGTGATACCGAGTCTCGATGTGCTTGGACCGGCTATGAAACGCCTGATTCTTCACAAGATAGATAGCACTCTGACTGTCGCAAAGCAAAGTATACTGCTCTTGCTTCAGTCCCATTTCCTGCAACAGCTTCTTCATCCACAACAGCTCCTTGCAAGCCTCCG
Source organism: Iris pallida (assembly GCA_029216955.1). NCBI lineage: Eukaryota > Viridiplantae > Streptophyta > Magnoliopsida > Asparagales > Iridaceae > Iris > Iris pallida. The sequence continues at coordinate 7,660,673 of JANAVB010038020.1, read as the reverse complement.
TCGCCGCAATGTATTCCGCCTCCGTCGTCGATAAGGCAACACACTTCTGCAACCGCGACTGCCACGACACTGCTCCTCCCGCAAACATTATCACGTAGCCTGAAGTCGATCGCCTCGTGTCTACATCTCCAGCCATATCAGCGTCGGTATACCCAACCAGCTTCGGCTCGTCACCACCAAAGGAAAGTCTCCAACCAGCAGTGCCCTGAAGATATCGTAGAATCCACTTGACCGCACTCCAGTGTACCCTTCCAGGATTCGAAAGATACCTGCTAACCGTACCAACTGCATGAGCAATATCTGGCCTCGTAGACACCATGGCATACATAAGGCTTCCCACAGCTGAAGCATATGGAACCCGCTCCATATCTTCCTTTTCGTCCTCGGTAGATGGACACTGCTCCTCAGTGAACTTAAAGTGAGCCGCGAGGGGGGAACTCACTTTCTTCGACCCGTCCATCCCGAAACGCTGAAGTACCCGGTGAATGTACTTCTTTTGGGACAAGTGTAGCAGCTTGGACTCTCTCTCTCGGCTGATCTCTATCCCAAGAATAGTCTTCGTTGCGCCCAAATCCTTCATAGAGAAGGCCGCGCCCAGTTGGCGCTTCAACTCCGCTATCCTAGTGGCATTCCGACCCACTAATAGCATATCATCAACATAGAGCAATAAGATGATAAAATCATCATCGGCAAAATACCTCACAAATGCACAATGGTCCGACGTCGTCCGTGCATAACCATGCTCCCCCATAAACGACTCGAACTTTTTGTACCACTGCCTCGGAGCCTGCTTCAGACCATACAAGCTCTTCCTCAACCGGCAGACCAAATGTGACTTGCCCTTTTCACAGAATCCCTCCGGCTGCTCCATGTACAACTCCTCCTCAAGATCACCGTAGAGGAATGCCGTCTTCACGTCCATCTGCTCGACCTCCAAGTCGAAACTGGCTGCTAATGCTAGCACCACCCGAATAGACGAATGCTTGACGACAGGCGAAAAGATTTCATCATAATCCACGCCTTTCCGCTGACCGTAGCCCTTGACTACCAGCCTCGCTTTGTATCGAGGGCGAGTAGCATCATCCGTCTGCTTCACTCTGAACACCCATCGATTTTTCAAAGCCTTCTTGCCCTTTGGCAACCGCACCAGATCATAAGTAGAATTGGTGTGCAAGGAACTCATCTCCTCCTATATAGCCACCATCCACTCCTGCCTGTGTTCGTCTTCCATAGCCTCTGCGAAACTTTCGGGCTCTCCCCCGTCAGTCAGTAGCACATACTCATCTGACGAGTATCTCGTAGATGGTCGACGATCCCTGTTGCTCCTTCTCAGTGGAGCCACTGGTGCTGGCTGTATACCGACAGCCTCCTCCCCTTTAGGAACTACCTCTCCGACATGCTCATCCTCCTGAGGGACACCCTGACCACCATCAGCAGGCTGATGATCAAGGTTGGGAGCAACTCCATGTACCGGCTTCTCCATAACTGGATCCTCTGCGATGTCCTCTGGAAACTGCTCGAAGCAAAATGACTCTAACTCAGGCAATTCCTCAGCCTCAGAAGGCGTCTCGGAATCCTGAGTGTTGGTCATGGTCTGATCCTCGACGAACACCACGTCCCTGCTTCTGTAGAGCTTTCCTTCCACTGGGTCGTAGAGTCTATAGCCAAACTCATCCCGACCGTAGCCGACAAAGACGCATCGCCTCGTCTTCGGCTCAAGTTTGGTCCTCTCGTCCTTCGGTACATGCACGAAGGCTTTACAACCAAACGCCCGCAGGTGACTGTATGACGGCTCCTTGCCGTACCATACTTTGTCAGGCACATCACCCTGCAAAGGAGCACTAGGAGACAAATTAATAATATAAGCAGCTGTGAGAAGAGCCTCACCCCAATAACTGCCCGGCAAGTTTGCTTCTGACAGCAAACACCGCACCCTCTCCATCAGTGTCCTGTTCATGCGCTCCACTACACCATTGAGCTGAGGTGTCTTTGGCGGAGTCTTCTGGTGTCGTATCCCTTGCTCTCTGCAATACGCATCAAAAGGACCGATGTATTCGCCGCCATTGTCGGACCGAACACACAATAACTTCTTGCCCGTCTCCCTTTCAACGGAGGCCTGAAACTCCTTGAAAGTAGGCAGCACCTGATCCTTGGTCTTTAAGGCATAGACCCAAACCTTTCTGGAACAGTCATCAATAAAAGTCACAAAGTAAGAAGCACCACCAAGAGATTTTACCTTCATAGGACCGCAGACATCCGAGTGAATCAACTCGAGCAACGCCGGCTTCCTCGAACTTGGGTGACTCTGGAAAGACACCCTACTTTGCTTCCCAGCCAAACAGTGCGTGCATTTCTCCAACTTTGTAGACTTGAGCCCCGGAATCACTTTCCTGTTCACCAAGTAGCTCATCCCCTTCTCGCTGATATGGCCGAGCCGCCTGTGCCACAACTCGGTAGACGCGTCACTGACTGCATTCACCTCCTGTGCCCCCTCTGCGCTCCCCTCCATATAGTAGAGACCGGACTTCTTGCTTCCTCTGGCAATCACCATCGAACCTCTGGAAAGCTTCCACTGACTATTCCCGAAGAGACTGAAGAATCCCTCGTCATCCAACCTTCCAACCGACACCAGGTTGAAACGGATATCAGGGACATGACGAACATCCTTGAGAACAAGAACCGCACCCGTCTTCGTTCTCAAATGCACATCTCCAATGGCAACCGCCTTCGACACATCTCCGTTGCCCATCTTCAACACGCCACAGTCGCCTGTCGTGTAAGTGGCAAACAGTGCCCTATTGTGAGATACATGTGCTGAAGCCCCTGAGTCCACCAGCCAAGAATTGTCATTGCAGGCGAGGTTAGTAATGACCTCATCACCTACGACGATCACATCGCCTCCATGTACCAAGGCCGCCGCTGTAGTGTTCTCTTCTTGCTTCCCCTTGTCGCCCTTCTTCTCCTTCTTCCACGCGAAACAATTCCGCTTGATATGGCCCTTCTTACCGCAATGGTAACACTCTGAGTCCTCGTACCGACCCTTGGACTTCCCCCTGCTCTTGTCTCTGCCACCACCTGGACCCCTGCTTTTGCCCCTTCCGCGGCTCTCTGAAACAAGTGCCTCTGAGTGGTGGGATGTGGATGAAGTGCCCTGAGAACGTCTCCGCATCTCTTCATTCAACACCCCGCTCTTGGCAAACTCCAGACTGACCACGCCCTCTGGAGCAGAAGCGATCATAGATACTCGTACGGTCTCCCACGAGTCTGGCAAGGTACATAGCAGCCACAGTCCCTGAACTTCGTCGTGGAACTTGACTCCCATAGAAGATAGCTGGTCAACCACGCCCTGGAAATCACTCAAGTGATCGGTAATAGACGCCCCATCCTTGTACCGCAGACCCATCATCGTTCGGATCAGGAACAACTTGTTTACCCCGGTCTTCTTCGCATACAAGGATTCCAGCTTATCCCACAACGTCTTCGCGTGCTCAATATTGGCAACGTGGTTGTACACGTTCTCATCAACAAACTGCCGTATGTACCCACACACCTGTATGTGCTCGAACTTCCAGTCCTCCTCGGATTTATCACTGGGCCTCTCGGATGCAAACACAGGTAGATGCAGCTTCTTGACAAATAGCAAATCCTTTATCTTGCTCCGCCAATAATGATAGTTTGTGCCATTAAGGTTCACCATGCGCACCGGCTTCGCGTCCATCTCTCCTCTCTGGTTCCTCTGTCAACTCCTGACACCCTTTGAACTCAAAGCTCTGATACCACTCTGTTGGTATCAGCCAGAACAAAACCTATGCTCTGATACCACTCTGTTGGGAAAGAAGCACGGAAACCTTTCCCCAAACCGGAGAGTACCTGCGAGAGGACCGAGCAAACAACGCACGAACCCAAAAATAACCACACAAAAAAACAATCACGCAGACACAGAGAATTTTTGACGTGGAAACCCTTGCGGGAAAAACTACGGAACGATCGGAGTCCAACCCTGAGAAGCCTCCACTAATGGAATAGAAGAATTACACCCTCTACAAACTCCTCCCGATCCAAATCGGATCCCCACAACACTCAGAGACAAGAACAATGATCACAAGGCTACGAAGAACGAGAACGACGAGTAGAGATTACCCGAAACTTGATCTCCTTCGAAAACAACCTTCGATCCTCCGTCTTCTTCTCCGAAGTTGCAATGGCACTCTTGCCTCCTTCTCTCTCAAACTTGTGTTGTCCAATGCGATAATGCGATGATAAATTAGGGTTGAGAAAACTCAATATATCTCCCTAATCCCGCAACCAACCTGAACCGTTGGATTAGATCCAATGATGAAAACTCATCCTGAAATCCGCTTCAGCACCCGACACACAGAGTTCGGCCAGAACTCTGTGTGGGGCAACCAGCACTGGCCGACCCACTTCTGGAATGAGGAGGCAGAGTTCGGCCAGAACTCTGCCAGGGGCAGAGTTCGGCCCGAACTCGGCCCCTCTGCTTCCAGCAGCTCTCTGCAGCTCTCTCAGCAGTCCTGCTTCCTCCCCGAGCTTCTTCGACACACGAACGGCGCTCGTCGCACTCCGGGGTCTTCTCCACATAGGTTGGGAACCCCACCCACTCCAACAGGTATTACCCAAGTAGGGATTATTGTTGCCCAGTTATGGGCTCGGCTCGTGATCCGACATCGGCTTATATTTCGATGTCATATCCTTATTACCCACCCATACGTCCAAAATCATCTTCAACATGCATTCACTTAGATGGTTAGCTTTTCCTTAACATCTATTCAGTTTTACATTGGCTTGTTCCTTTTGTATCTTGTTACGTCCCTCTAAGGACCTGGTTCTTTTCTAGATCCGGATGAGCATTTGTAACCGACAGTTTACAGACTGGGAGTTGAGACATGTTTTGTTGCAAAGGACATTGTGGTGTATCCGGAGGAGTTTCCCTGAGCTTGGGGTATGCATTTGCTCAGAGCCATGGTCATCATTATCTAGTAAGCAGATGTCATGGCTACTTACCTTTTATTTTTGTTTCTTTTTCAGTACTATACTTTTTCGTGGGATTGTTCTGCTGGATTTTTTAGACACATTATATTGGATATTATCTTTCATTTCTATATTTCATTCCAGTACTTATATTATTCTTGTTATTTGTTCTGTGGATGAGATTTTCTGTAACTGTTAGCTATTTGCATTACAATGTAAGTACATCTAGATGTGCCATTAAATTGGGAACTCATCTAGTATGTACCAGCTGGCCGTAGTCACGTGATTTGGATTCAAACATGCATTTTGAGATTGGGCATGACATGGGTTTCAAGACTTGTGTAATGTAACTTATTTGGAAGAATTTCCTACCATGTTTCGAGAAACAAGTTATGTACGTGAAGCATTAAATGTACTCGTTCTTTGCCTGACAGGTAGGTATATTAAGGCTGAAGCTTGACAAAATAATGCTGCACGCATGCATGTGTCATTCCTTCATAAACTATTGCTCGTTGTCTTGTGGGAGGTTCTACTTGGGAATTTAGATATGTGGGAGTTTTTGAAACAGATGGTCACACATGAGCGGATCCTACATAAGGGTTGGGTGGGTTCCAGCCCACCCAATTATTTATACATACATATATATATATATATATATATATATATATATATATATATATATATATATATATATATATGAGTCCGGATCGGGAGCCCCCCAGAAGCCCCCCTCTTACTGCACCGTTGGAACGGTGCACTAGGAGGGGCGGGAGGAAGGGGGGGGGGGGGGGGGGGGTGCTTTTGGGGGCTATATATATATATATATATATATATATTTTTTTTTTTTTTTTTTTTTTTTTTGGGGGGGCTATATATATATATATATATATATATATATATATATATATATATATATATATATATATATATATATATATATGTGTGTGTATGACCTCTAGCCTAGTGATTAAGGGAGATGCATGCGGTGCAAGTGGTCAGGAGATCGATTTCCGATGGGAACGTTCGCCACAATTACCTTCTTTCAATATATATATATATATATATATATATATATATATATATATATATATATATATATATATATATATATATATATATATATGTGTGTGTGTGTGTGTGTGATCCCATATCTGTTCTATCCTAGCCCACTCCGGGTCAGAGATGGTTTGTTCTTTGAATTAGTGACTGAAACATTCCTGGTGGAGAGACCAAATCTACCTGATGCCAGACTTTCTCCTAAACGTGCCCATTATATATCATCATTACAATGTGAGCCAACTTCCATTATTTGCATTATTTATAGCTCGACTCTTGCTATAATTTTCAGTCACAAACACCGTTACAGTAACACCGCAGAAGCACTCAAATGCAAACCATCAACGGAAGAAGAGAGACCATGCACCCTTTCCATCTACGACACACAAAACACCGTCACCCTCCATGAGTACACGTGAGCTCAAGTGGGCTTCATGTTCCGAAACATGGAGTCCCACCTGTCGTCCTGATCTTGACCCCTGTACAGGACCATTGGGCTCCGGGTACGGGACACCGAGTTCGACTTCCGCCGGGCAACTTCAACCCCGCTGTCGGTGAACATTAGCCTGGCAGGCCCCTTCTTACTCTTCAACATGGCGCCCTGCCATCGCAGGCCTCCCGTGGTGAACCCGGGCTTCGGAACGACGACTATGGCCGAGTTATCGACTGATGTGTGGATGCATTTGGACAGGCACTTCTTTGTTCTGGCGACAGTAGCGAGTAGCCGGACCACGGTGCGCACGGGAGGAGGAGGAGGAGTACTACTGTTGCGCTTCTTGGCTAGCTTGAGTATCTGGAGCCGGTGCTTAGCTACGGAGATGCCCATGCTCTTGAGGAACTCGTGGTCGAAGCTGGCAACGTCTTCCTCTTCTAGTTCGTTGTCGGGGAAAAGGAGGGAGTAGTCGAAGACTAACGACGGGTTGAGGCTGGATTTCGATAGCCATGAGTACCAGTCCATGCATGACTATGGCTTAACTTTGGGTTGGTTGGTCTTTTGGAGTAGTTATAAGAAGCGACGTTGAGGTTGAGGTTTAGGTTTGTGGAAATTAATATGCAGATGCAGTTGGACGAGTTTGGGGCCCGGCCTACATGGATTGGAATAGTGGGATTATCCGCATTATAAGACGGGAAGAGAATCCTGAGTCAAAATTCCCTCTAAAATATTTTTCCAAACTATTATTGACAACTCACATTGAAATTAAAATTAACATTAATATTAATATTAAATTAAAATTAAAATTAACATTAAAATTTTTGATTAAAATTGTCATGTCAGTCATGTCAACTGTCACATATAGAGACATGGTTTGATGGACACTTTGGAGGATAAATAGTGTTACTCTTTTTTTTTATCGATGCTTTTATTGCGTAGGGAATTTGAATGCGACATAGTTAACTGTAGACTACGGAACAGTGACTTACGGTTACAAGAGTTGGAGGAATGAGCGTGTAGCACGTTTCAATAAGGATTTATATCCTAACACGGAGACATACAATTGTTAATTTTTGTTAATTTTAGACTCCAACTACAGCTTTAAAATAAAACGAAATATTCCAATTCCACTAACATCGAATCCTCCGATGCATTGTGCAGTATCACAATGCATCGTTCCCTATTGGCTTGTCTCCATTAATTTTTTGATCTATTTATGTATTCCTCTTTTTCTTATCTCATTTCTTTTCAGAAACATAAATTTCATTCACTTGCTTTTTTTCCTCAAGTATTTATCGGGCTACTACACTTCTTATTTGGGGCTATCACTGGGTTGGGGCTAGGATAGTTCGAAGGAACTATATACTAAGAGTACCCAGTTATTACTAGGGGCTTGCAACACCCAAAACCCTAAAACATCCTATTTTGCTTTTTTGTAATTTTGATTGAATTTTAAGAAAAAAATATTTCCTATCCTTGTTAGATCAAAATATGTTTGTTGATATCGTAGAGTATGTTTCAGATCATCAATGTTCAAATTATTTCGGAATAAAATGATTTTGGAGATTTCAATTCCGCTACAATCGGGCATATAAATACTCAGGACTGTAGAAGATTTCTACAGTCCTTAATTTTTTTAATCCAATAGCTTTTCTTTAGGGCTATCAAAAGTTTTGACAATGATAAAGAAATGTTGCTGGATTAATAAACATGTTTTCTTTAGGATTGTCAATTTTTTTGACAGTTGTTAGGACCGTCAAAACTTTTGATAGTCCTAAGGAAAGTTTTCATAGTCCTACTAATTTGTAGGGTTGTCAAAAATTTGACAGTCTAAAAAAATTATGCTAGTTCCGAGTAATGGGCTATCAAAATATCTTCTTCAAGACTGTCAAAAATGACAGTCCTATTATTTTTTAGGACTGTCACAATGTTTGACAATCTGTATATTATCCTTGTTGGTTGACAACCCCTAGTAGTTTTCTTAGTGGCAAAATTATAATTAATGTAAAAAATTTTGGCAGGTCTGAGTAAGAAGTGGAGTGCCCTAATAAATACCTTTTTTCCTCTCTTCTTAGTAAGTTAAATGATTAGGAGCGTGGACCTGGTGGCTTGGGCCTCACAGCAGCAGCCCGGACCGAGAGTTACCGACTTTGTCGACGGCTTGCGGTAGTTGAGTTCTCGGTATAGTGCACGATGTCCAAACGAAGGATATGACGAGGTTATGCAAGGCGCGGGGGGGGGGGGGGGGGGGGGGGGGTGGGTTGGGGGTTGGGGGTGGTTGGGGGTTATTATTAGACATATATGTACAACTTATAATATATTAGTTAACACTTAATTAGTTATGTTAAGATTAATATAATTAAGTTTTTATTGTTATTTTTTTATATTATAGTTAGTTTTCTTAGAATTAAATTTGAATAAAATTAGGATATGTAATTTACTTTTAGATAACCTTTAGATTTTGATTTACATGATTTATTAAAGTCGACTTATCGGATTATTTGTTCAAGATAGGATTTAGATATAATAGTTAATATGCAATTATATTTATAGTTACATGTATAGGCAAATATACGTATTTTAAAATCGATATTTGATGGATACACAATCGATTTATAATTTCTATTTTAGGTGCCAGATTGTTAAAATAGATGGATATAACCGTTATTGCAAATTTTTTTTATAGGTATAACAGTACTTAGCTAGTTACATATAAAGGATTAATGTTGTATTTACGATTCAAATTGATTTAGTCTAATTAACTACAGTTAAGTAATTTATTTAGGATTCATGTTTAATTCGTAACAGAATTTAACAAATTAAAGTTAGTTGTATTAGGTTAATACTCGAGATTACCATTACTAAATTGTTAACTGAGAACCCTAGCCATTGTAGTAAAATTAATGTCTATTTTTTTTAATTTGGAAATCCTAATATAGCGATCATGGGATATACATTCTATCCACCTAAAAAAAAATTTATCCTCGAAATTTATTGTAGATGATCAAGGAGGCAGAGAAAAGGTTGAACAAAAGTCTCAGAGGGGGACATGTTCAGAATAAATTAACGAGGATTTGCTCATTGCACGACGTGGGTAATAGGAAAGACAAAGGCAAAAGAATCGAGCGAATGATGAGGATGATGATTGGTATCCTAAGAATGAAGAATAAGAAGAAGTGGTATTTGCAAAGAGGGATTAGACTTCAAGGAGGACACGATGATGAAACAAATAGAGAATTCGGTCAAAGCAAAAACTTTAAACTATTAGAAAGAGTAAGGTCGATGTTTGATTGCAATTTCTAAAGGCTTGAATAATCTTGAACTCTGCATGATTCTATCCCACAGAAGATGATGATTTCTCCCTAGCACTTGAGTATGGGTCTCTATCTCTAATCTAGCCAACCTAGCTCCCTATGATACAACTTATTAAATCATCAAGAGGGTAAGTCTAGTCTCTAGCTTCGCTTAGGTTTTTTTGTCTTATAATCCTACTCTCCAACTACCACTTTCCACTATGGTTAAATATTCTCCATCATAGTCACAATGGCATCCTATAGTTACTTGATCTTTATTATCTTAATGAAAGTTTTCTGCTAGGCTTCTATCTAGTATTGATTTCATTCTCCCCTCCTAAGTGTAGGCTGCCAACCTATTTGGTCAAGGTGAGATTCTAAGGTTCAAATTGCTAAAGTCTTTAATACAAATGTTTTAAGATTCCTATGAAACTCTAACTAACCTTGAAATCCCAACTGGGTACTCCTATAAGTCATATTCTAGTTATTTTTAACCTCTATGATTAGGCAACCTACTGTCACTTCTCGTTCCTGATATATGTATGTGCACATGTCCCTTTCTTGTTTCATGTCTCGATATGGTATCTTGCACGTATTGCTCAAACTCGTATCCATTAGTAGTATTGTGTATCTTGTTATTGGATTTCTTCTGGTAGTTCGGTGACCTGATGGGTTGAACTATTAGACCGACTGACTAGGTATCTTCGCACCTAACCATGGTATAGTGTAGTATCACGTCTTGGAGGAGTGTGCCACCCTTTTTTCTTGTTTGGTGTAGGTATGGCTCATTGCTATGACAATGGAATACTAGTCTATGCTAGAACACATGTTACTGTGTAGTCATTATAGTCGTAGAGTGACCGAGAGGGTAATTGATTTACTAACTTATGCAGCTGTATTTGTTTTTACTGGTTTTATAATAAGATAATTATGTCTGAGACTATCCTAAACTTGTAGAAATATCTATTGGCATTGTCATTGACCCATGTTAGGACCTGTTATAGTAGATTGAAATACCCAAAATTCTCTAAAATAAGAAACTTAATATCAGATCGACTACGGTCGGTATAGTGTAGTCTACAGTCGATATACTATTTGGACCCATCTTGTCCAGTCAGCTCACTGATTTGGACCCATTCTATTACCCAATGGTTTCTTGTTCTTTTATTGGATGGTTGGGGTTAATCCATGGCTCATGGATTGATGGGGTAGAGGTCATCCAAGGGCTCTTCCTTCCCCCCTCTTTATATAAACCTTTATTTTTCTCTTTTCTCCTCTTTTCTTCTTCTTCTTCTTCTTCTCCATTTCCACTCTCCATTTCCTCTCCCTTTCTCAAGCTTGAACCAACCCTAGGAGCTAGACCTCGAGATCTAGGGTGTGATTTTTGAATCCTCCTTGGTGGTGGAATAGAAGCTAGACTTGAAAATTTAAACCCTATGCAAGTACATCTTACAAAGAGTGATAAAACCTTGTTTTTCTTGCATTTCCATTCTTATATATGTTTTTATGTTTATCTCTTTCATTTATGTTTGTTAACCATGATCTAGTAATTTTCTTGCTTTTTACATTTGGTTTTGGCTTGGATTTGACTTAATATGGTTTTAGGGGTTTACATTTGGGATACTTGGGTTTTCATGGTAGATTATTTATGATACTTTTGTTTTCTGTTATAAACCTAGTCTAAAATACTATAGGAGACCATACATAGTGTTAGAACTTGTTAGAATAGATCTAGGTGAAACTGGGACACGATTTGGTCTCATAAGAACTCGATTTTTTACCATTCTGTGGTGGTTCAGTGCCAGTGGTATACCGCTGTATACCAATAGTATATCAGTATACCATAGTATATTGTTTTACATATGTAGAACTTGTTGCCTTTATTATCGGTATACCATATATATGTCGATATTTCATTTTGCATAGGTAGAACTTTCTATCTCGTTATCTGGTATATAGTCGGTATATCGCCAGGATGCTCAAAAGTCTAGTTTGCCTAGTTTTTTTTGCCCCGGATGACTTCCAATACTTCTTATGTGATGTTTAGTGACTTTCTACGATACTCTAGTGTTAGTACCTGCTGATTTCTAGCCTTGTATAGGTTATACATGTGATAACTAGAAGCATTCTTAACTGTCAAGCCTATTATTATGGATTACCTGAAAACTTGTAGGCCTAAGTACTGTTCTTGATTGACTAGTACTGTATGCACCAACTGTGTACCTTAGCTGATATACATACTACCATATGAGTAGTGGATTATGACTGACCTGACTGATTACTGATTTCTTATCCTTGATTTCTAACCTAACTGCTACTATCCAAGATGATACTTCCTGTTATCGTACCGAGGTGCTATCCTGTGTACTACAGTGCTACTTATTCCTAATATATTATGTACCTATTATAGTTTGTATATTATTGTTCCTGTATGGATACCAATTATTGATGGTAGCGTAGTTAGGTTGTGGGATTCATAGATGCACTACGCTTATGATAAATCTAGATTGGAACCCTCGAAAACCAATATGGATTTACCCTTCGTGTACTCGTACTGTTGAACGACATCGATCTAGGAAGGATGATCATGTGACCACGGTACGCGATTCTGTATAACTATATGGTTAATTAGGTAAATTAAACTCATAGAAGCATTGGAAGGGAATAGGATCCCAAGATCGTATTTTTGGCCATCCATCAGATAACGTACATCATCCATCTTAGTGGAGTGCGATATCTGACTATTGTTATACTGACCGTCCAATAGGCCCATCCTCCAGTATGGTGACATGACATAACTTAGCCTTAGAGAACTTTTGATCCGAGGACTCGTGACTATGGTCAAAGTCATGTGCTATCATTGTTATTATTATTAGCGCATCGGATAAGAACAAGAGTTTAAAGGGATTTCAGACTCAGTATCTGCCCTATAGGAGTGTTGTGACTATTACCGATTCTATTTAGCCCAGTGGCCTTGCGAGGAACTGTAGCATCTTACTTATATTCCTATATATAATATATAACATGGCTAGTCCTGCTTAGGCATTGCACGATATAAGGATTCCTATATTATTGTAACCCAGATACTATATAATAAAATGTAGGACTGATTGACTGGTTACTTAAATATGTTGTCTTTGTTTTGTATCATCTATTACTAGTATAGTAACATGGACTATCATGATATAGTGGTTCAACCAATTGTCCTTGATTAGTTGTAGGGTTGGGCTATCGCATTGCGATAGGCTATGGACCGAAGCTATGACACATGTGCCTATTGCCTGACCATAATCAGGAGATGTACTCTATCTCGGCGTCGAACGGCACCTCTTGTCCTTGTTTGGTAATAAGGTTCCATACTGCCTTGACGATCGTATGCATGCCTAAGCTATGACACATGTCATTACTATGTATTGATTAGATTTTTGTTTCATTCACTCGTGCTTTCTTGGGGTACTTGCTATTATGGGTTTGACCCCTCTAGTTTTATTTGGTCAGATCTAGTAGCTGAGCCTGAGGATCCAATAGAGTCTTAAGTATGTGTTCTCTCAGAGGGACTTGAGTATGATGCAAAGTAGGTGGGTAGAGCTGGTTAAAGATATGATGTAGAGCTTAAGTATCATCTAGGCAAGGCAAATATAGCAAATGCTTTGATCATGAGGGCTAGAACATTCGTCTTGATGACTTAGACGTAGATTTTGGAGAATCGATATGGATATCAATGTGGTTCTTCCATATGATACTAGGATTTTAGCTAGTTTGTACATTTTGTCCACATTAGTTGAGAGGATCAATATGGCAGCACAGATGGAGGACCAATAGATTTAGAGGCTTAGAATAGAGTGTGAATTCGGTCTCCAGAAGGAATTGAGGATTCATGAGGATGGGACACTCAGATTAGGGAGTCATTTTTGTGTGTCGATTGGAGATATTCGACAAGATGTTATGACCAAGGCTCATAGTTCTTCGTACTCCATTTACCCAAGAGGTACATAGATTTATCACGATGTCAAGCATCATTTTTGGTAGCATGGGATAAAGATGGATATCGTTGTTTGATATGTCAGCCGGTAAAGGTTGAGCTGAGGCCAACAGGGTTGTTATGATCGCTTTCCATTTTGAAGTAGAAATATGAGCATATTACTCTGGATTTTGTAATTGGTTTACCTACATCCCCGATTAGTTGAGATGTAGTTTGGGTGATAGTGGATCAGCTTGCGAAGGTGACACATTTTCTTCCCTTCAGAGAGGGAAAGTCTATCGAGTAGTTCAAAGACATATATCTGAGGCAGATAGTGGGACAACATGGTGTTCTGATGAGTATTATATCAGATTGAGACATCCAGTTTACTTCTCATTTTAGGCATAGTTTGCATCAGAGTTTGGGTACTAGATTGAGGTTCAGTACAACATATCATCCTCAGACAGATGGGCAATAGAGAGGATTATTCAGACTCTTGAGGACATGCTACGTTCTTACACTTTAGACTTCGGTGGATCTTAGAAGGATCATCTCCATTTGGTAGAGTTCTCCTGTAACAATAGCTTTCAAACACGTATCTAGATGGCTCCATTTGAGGTATTACGTGGAAGGACGTGTAGATCTTCCTTGGCATGAGATGATATTGGAAAGAGAAAGATTTTAGGACCAGAGACGATCTTGTAGAATGTAAAGATGGTTAGATTGATCAGGGAGTGACTTCGGGTTATACAAGACCAGCATCAACATCAGGTAGATCAACATCACAGACTTTTGGAGTTCAGTGTAGGCGATCATGTATTCTTGAAAAAATTTCCTACCTGAGGGGTCTTTAAATTTGGTGTCAGGGGAAAGCTTAGTCTACGATATATCGACCATTTCAATATTCTCGTTCGGATAGAAGATGTTGCTATCGTCTTGCCCTTCCATCTTCGCTTTGTATGGTACATAATGTGTTTTATGTATCTTAGTTACATAGGTGTGTTCCAGATATGGGCATATCTTCGATCATTTAGAGCTAGTCGCTGTTATTGACTTATTTTATGAAATAACCCGTATCTATTTTGGACTATAGAGCTTAAGAACCAGACTATCAGTCTTGTCCGTGTCGCTTAGGGGCATCACTCATCAGGAGAGTCGATGTGGATGCACGAGGATGATATCATATCTAGATCTACGCTTGTTAGACTCTGGAGATATATTTCTTCTTATGCCTTCGTATTTTATTTCCTATGATTGACAGATAGATATGTAGTATGGGTGCTGCTTTTCTTCATGATATGGTTGATTGCTTTCTTTGTACGATTTTATACCTAAAGATAGACCTGTAGATACTATAGTGATTTTCCTGATTGTTCTAGCTGGCTTTGTTGAAATTCTACAGACAAATTTTTTAAGGACCTCATAGGTTGATCTGTCTGGCTAGGTATCTTTCTCACTTGACCATGGTATTGGATATTATTCCATCTCGGAGGAGTATGACACCCTTCGTCCTTGTTTGGTCTAGGTGTGAGTCAATACTACGATGATGCAATATTAGTCTATGATACAGTACATGTTGTTGTGTAGGCATTATACCCGTAGAGCGATCGATAGGGTAATTGATTTATTGCCTAATGCAATTATATTTTGTTGACTGATTTTATAATAAGATAATTATGCATGAGATTACCCTAAACTTGTAGAATACCTATTGACATTGCTATAGATCTGTGATAGGACTCGTTCGTAGATCGGAATATGCAAAATTATCCAAAATAGAAAACTTAGTATCAGACCAGTATACCATCGGTATAGTATACTTTAGTATATTGCTAATATATTGTTTGAACCCAACTTTCCCAGTAAACCTGCTGACTTGGACCCATTAAATTACCCATTAGTTTCTTGTTCTTTTATTAAATGGTTGGGATTAATCCATAGATCATAGATTGATGAGGGGAGGCCACCAAGGGCTCTTCCTTTTCCCCTCCCTTTATATAAACAGCTTTTTCTCTCTTTTCTCCTATTTTATTCTTCTTTCCTCAAGCTTGAACCAACCCTAGGATATTTTATTCACGTCATGACTGTCCTTGTACATGATTTTAATGATTGCATGACTTTTCAGTACTTCGTGTTCATATCATTGTAATTATAGCATATTACTTTATAGCTTTATTATGCATTGAGCTCATTGTTATAGTTGTACTGTGCTCCATTGACTGGATATGTTAACACTTGTGATGATACAAATTATTATCCTACCTACTACAGACCCCAGGATGATATTTTAGGAGGGACTGGCCTGGACGCTGGTATGGATCCAGAGGCCATCCTAGAGAGATGTGAACTTAGGGATAATGTTTAGACTTTCTTTTCAATAATTAAATGATGGATGGATGAGATATTAGGATGATTGTTAGGTTTTTTCTTCATTCTGATGTTGCCTATTAGTTATTTGATCGGATTTATCTCCGAAAGAGACCTGTAAAGGCATGTAATAATTAGTGGAATCTATGACGGTGTGTGGTGATTATGATTTGGTTTTACTTCCACGTTTTTAGATTGCTGATAGTATATTGACTGTTTTGATTGGAGATATCATGAGGTCTAGGCAACAAACTACCGTCAATTTTGGGGCGTAGGCTGGACGTGCTCACGTACTCGTGAAGTGGATTGTGACAACAATTCTACTTAGGTAGTGCACAATTGACGAATCCTTATTGCATTCCTGGGATAATGCCTATACTAATATACTAGGTCATACGAATTGATTGGACACTCTGATAAATTACTTTTGCTAATACTATATCGCTTGATAGTAGTCTTGTGGATGTAGGTTGTCTCGACATAGTAGTTCATCCCTTGTCCTTGTTTTGCATAGAGTTGGAATACTGCACTAATGATAGGCTACATACCTAATCTATGACATAGGTTCCTATGTACTGTTATTGATTATAGGCTACATACCTAATCTATGACATAGGTTCCTATGTACTGTTATTGATTGGTTTTTTGTATTATTTACTCATGCTTTCTTGTGGTAGTTGCTATTAGGTGTTGACCCCTCTTATTTTGTTTAGCCAGATTTAGTAGTAGAGACTAAGGATCTATCGTCTCTCTACCCCAATGGTGCTTAACAGGGGGATGATCGCCGAGGGGCTTAAGTGTGTTCTTTCTTTAATACTCTTATTTGATTTTGATTGTTATGAGATGTTTAGCTACCAGGCACCTGTTTGTCTTGTGTATTCTGAGAGTATATTCTTATTCATTTTGGCAGCATGATTGTGTATATATCCGACTACAGCTGATGATGATCATGTATTATTTGGTACTATTTTATATTTCTATTTTGTATAGCTAGCTTCATGTTCATTTTCATAGAGCATCAGGGACGTCTTACTGCTTTATCTTATATGTTCTTTATTCATGCTCCTTGTTTGACTGATTAAGACGTATTATATTTGTTAAGACTATGGAAGACTTGTACTATAGTATATACCTCCTTGTCTAGGTATAGTCGTGACTGTATTATGGGGACACTAGAATATAACTTAATCCATAGCTGGCCAATTGTGACACTGTCACGACTCACACCCTAGAGTAAGGGCACGAGACGTGAATACGTCCAGCCTACGCCGCAGTGTCGGCGGTAGAACGCTGTCCTAGGTCACAACATCTAACAATGTATATATCTAACAGTTTATACTCCCCGAATGGGGGTGACATAGCAATAGAAACTCAATCACAACTAAGGAAGATATAGCACGATATGAATAGAACTCAAGGAAATGAAATAGATAAAACCATAGTCTAAGATAATCCCAGCAGTACAAGTCTCAGATAAAAGAATATATACAAAACTGATCTCCAATAGAGTCTAACTAACATAATCCAACTACATAAAGATAATAGTCTAATATCTAATCTAGGCAGTCGGGGGAAGGTCCTCTGCTACTGCTGGATCCTCCTGAGGGTCCAGCTCACAGGTGTCATCAAGGGCTGCCCCGTAATAGGTGTCCAGGCAAGCCTCCTCCTCGTCCTCTGTAATATTTCAACAGGTCCAGTCAGGACAGGAGCGAGCACAGTACATCTCAACAATTCATAGCAGGTTAGAAAATATAAACATGTAGTAAAGTAAGATACAAGTACTGAAAGAAATGCGGTATGTAAACAGGAAGAGAACTGTAATGTAAATATCTACTATACATAGAGAACTAGCAGTGACTAGTGAATCAGAGTACGAGATAGCACATGTGAACAGGACAGATTTGCACAGGATGTCGAGGTGCACAGGAATCTACACTACAAGGAATTGTTCACACGACTACTAGCACTCCCCCGTATCCCCAATCAATACACAAGGATCTAAACAGGTTATGTTATTGCACAGGATATCACATGGGGGCCCATATAGGGTGCACATGATAGTATACATGGGGGCTCCGTGAACATGAGAGTACAAGATTTACAGGAGTGCACATGTAAAATAGAAGCACATAAGTACATGATGTAAGTGAAACGCACAAGCACAATGTACCCGATGCTCCCGAGGGGGATAACATCGCATATAGAGATCCATATAGTACCAATACGTGTGACCAACGTGACAGTACAAGTAAAGTAATCTACTGCATGTAATAATTCTAAGCAGGATATAAAATGATCAGAGAATGTACTCGCCTGTAACTGAGTGTCGGGTATGAAACGTACTCTCCAAGGAGTGGTATCTGGCTCCTAATCAGAACAGCACAAGTCACAACAAGTCCAGAATATCAAAATAGAGTCCTACTATGCATTCTATATGATTCTAAGTCAATCTAGGCCAAAGTCAACTCTTGGTCAACTCTGGTCAACCCTAGAAGTCAAACTAGGTCAACCAAGTCTAATTCAGTCTAAACTAGGCTAACTAGGTCTAAAACTCTATTCTAGACAACACACACCAATCCTAGGCTATACAACCAGCAAACAACACACATTAATTTACCTCACATTAGCTATCTATCAAGAACTTCATGTATACATGAGTAAGGCTTACACCTATACACCCCCAACATATACATAGAGTATATATATGATACAAGCCTATGATAACCATACATCCTTGATCTTCACTCTCTACAACCCACAACTCATACATGAAACCACATTATACATTATATACACACAACTACATCTATACTAGAGTGAACATGATATGTATATATATTAATATAGACAGGCATAATAAGAACATGTGTAACAATGTGTGTGTGTGTGTAGCTATGTGACAGGACACAAATAGTGTGTGTTAGAAAACTGTGGGTGTGTGCATCAATGTGCAAGAACAAAACAGTGTACAGGCTATCAAGAGTGCAGGATTTACATTATGACAGTGAACAAAGAAGAGGGGTGTGTGTAAGTGTGTCTAAATTACAGGAAAAATCAGGAAAGAATGCTGTGCAGGAATTAGTAATGTGGCAGGACAATGTGACAGTGTGCATATAAATATTCATGAGAACAGTGAAGGATAGGAAAACATTCAAGCCATAAAGGACTTCAAATTAACATCAAGTTCCCCCTTCCTTACCTCATTTCCAGGTTAAGCTAAAACTGGAAGTTCAAATCGAAGGAAGAAGGGAACCCAATTCCTTGGTCTTTACATAACCATAACCCAAAACTCAGGACTCATTGCAAGACTTAAATAGAAGTAAAAATCAATGAAAATGTGTGTGTGTTCAACAAAGTGGTGTTCACAGGAAAATAAGAAAATGAAGGCAGAAAACAGATGACAGTGAATGCAACATAGAGCAGTGAAGAATGTAATTATCTGCAGGAAATGGAAACAGGGAAGAAATGTGTAAACTGTGCAATAGTGTGCAGGAAATCAGGCTTGTGTGTGAGGTGAGGGTGAACAACAGTGTATAGGAATTAATATGCAGTAAATCACAGCAGTGAAGAGAAGGAAATGTTCAGGAAATGGCAATGTAAGTAAGGGTGGTGTTCAGGAAATAATAGTATGCAGGAAAACAGTTCATGGCTCCAATATATAACCCAACCAATTTCCAGTTTTCAGTTTAACCCAAAACTCAGATTCTGAGAACAAGTCTCAGTAAGAAGGAAAGGATGGGAAATCAAAATCATTAACTCAATGGCTCAGTCCCTTAATGACATTCATGTATACTCAACAGTTCATAAAGAATATTGCATAGATAACTTAAGTTATTTCATGAACATCAACCCATTTAATAGTCCAACCTTAACAATTAAATACCAAACTAACTATGGTAGTAATGTATATAGGGAGCATATTTAGAGTTTAAACTTAGCATTAACATCAGTCATTAGGATTAATAACTATTGAACAATGTAACTAACTAAAACATAACAGTGAACATTTCGAGTATCAGAACATGTGTCAGGATACTCCTCCCACACCATTTTGAATTCAAAATTCACACAAAACTTATTTAAAAACATGCAATCACTCTACACACACCACATACTATATATTAGGACCTAAAATAACTAATTAATACAGGAGTTAAACTACAGGAAATGAATCTATACTCAGAACCAAAACCCAAACAGTGCACGTGCACAGCCTTCCCCGTGCACACGGTTTTTCGTGTCCGACACGACACCAACCGACACAAGACTTGGGGAGTGTCATGACAGACACTGCCCCTTGCTTCGTGTCGAGTTTCAAGTGTCCACGTGTCTTGTGCAGCCCGCACGAGCATGCTGGTAGCAGGGGAGCTACAGTGCTCGTGCGCGCGCCACAGATCCGCACGTGCGCGTGTCCCAAAACGACACGATGCGACACAGGAACCACCCCAGTGTCCCAAAAACGTGTAAGCTACTACAAATCGATGCTTCCTATTCAAACACAATTCAAAAAACAATACAAAATGCTCACTGAGGCATTTTGTCAAACACCTACGGCTAGGAGCTGAAACGTGTCCAAAATGACACAAAAACTCCAACACCAGGGACGAAACCTATCCAAACCCTAGGAGGACCCTTAGGGCTTCCTATTGGTGAAGACCACATGAAGTTTCATGGAGAAAAGAGAAAGATACCTCAATGTGAAGTTTCAATGGAAAAAGCCCTTTGTTAGCTCCTCACTTGGTATCTCAAATCCTCCAAACCAAATCCAAACTGAACCAAACATTGATAGCAGCAAGAAAATCACCATCAGAAATCATTGCAACAAATTTGAGGAATTTAGGACCTAAAATGAATTTATGGTGAATTAATGAAGACAAGAACTCACCTCTTTCTTTTTGGATCTATTTCTTTCTAAGGAGGGAGGCTAGCCCTAAAAACTAGGAGGATATTTATAATGGGGGAATCCCTAGGTTCAGCTAGGGATGGCTGACCACTTGGCTTTGGGTTAGGGTTGAGCTAGGTTTGTTAGTCCAATCTAGCTAAGTCACAAAATGACTTGTGAACCCACAAGCCATTTATCAAATCAATTGATTTCTACATTCCTAATTCAAGTTCTATGAATCACTAACCACTAACTTGAGTCACACTAGGTTAGACTAGGGTCACTTGACCTAACCAAGCCCAACTAACCATGGTTAGTTCCTAGGTTGGTCTACATGAGTCAAAACTGACCAAAAATCA
The DNA here is from genome assembly GCA_029216955.1 of Iris pallida. Lineage (NCBI taxonomy): Eukaryota > Viridiplantae > Streptophyta > Magnoliopsida > Asparagales > Iridaceae > Iris > Iris pallida. Next base: position 7,639,333 of record JANAVB010038020.1, on the reverse strand, counting down.
AACTAGTCCAAATAAATCCAAAATAAATTCTAAAAATTCCCATAAATTCTAATTAATACTAATAAATTTTATTTACCCCAAAAATGACAAATTTACCCTCAAACTAGAAATGTGGTAGTGACAAATCTACCCTCCTTAAAAGAATTTCGTCTTCGAAATTGAAAGGCGAAAAGCAACTGATGAGAAGGATAGAAAGTATACCTCACGGTCCAAAAAGATAAGGGTACCGCTCGCGCATCTCATCCTTCCGCTCCCAGGTAGACTCTCCTGGAGAATGATGCCTCCATGCGACGCGTACCAACGGTATCACCTGGTTCCTCAGAACCTTCTCCCGTCGATCCAGAATCTCCACAGGCTGCTCTGGATAGCTGAGAGAAGGGCCCACCTCAATCTCCGAATGATCGAGCACATGGCTAGGGTCAGCCACATACCGTCTCAACTGTGATACATGAAATACGTTGTGGACCCCCACAAGTGCAGGCGGCAAGTCTAGCCTGTAAGCCACATCACCGACTCTCCCGCTGATAACGAAACGGCCGATGAAGCGCGGGCTAAACTTTCCGCCTCCACCAAAACGTATCGTACCACGAGTCGGAGATATCCTCAAGAAAACCTGGTCTCCGACCTAATCACAAGCAAGGTCTCAATTAAAATAAATAACAAACATGATCAAAAAATCACAAACAACAACCTAAATCTAATCCTACTCTAATCTGTACCTCAAACTCCAAGGGTCTCCGGTGGCTATCGGCCCAGTGCCGATGTCTGTCCTGCGCCACGCGAAGTCTATCCCTGATAAGCTTCACCTTCTCGGCCGCATCCACAATCATCTCTGGCCCCAGCAAAGCTCGCTCACCAACATCATCCCAGGATAAGGGTGTACGGCACCTACGCCCGTACAGAGCCTCGAAAGGTGACATCTCAATGCTGGCCTGGAACCTATTGTTATAGGCAAACTCTACCAAATAAAGATGATCCTCCTAGGAACCTCCAAAGTCCAGAACGCACGTCCGCAGCATATCCTCAAGGGTCTGAATAGTCCGCTCTGACTGTCCGTCCGTCTGGGGGTGGTATGCAGTACTAAACTTGAGCTGAGTGCCCAAGCTGGTCTGCAGACTCCTTCAGAAATGGGAAGTAAAACGGCTATCCCGATCTGAGACGATGCTGAACGGAACTCCGTGGATCCTGACTATCTGCCGCATATACATCTCCGCCAGCCTCTCTGTAGACGTACCCACCTTGAATGGCAAGAAGTGGGCCGATTTGGTCAACCTGTCCATGATGACCCAAATTGCGTCTTTTCCTCCTGGAGTACGCGACAATCCTGATACGAAGTCCATCGTGATATGCTCCCATTTCCACTCGGGAATGGGCAGCGGCTGCAACAATCCACCGGGCCTCTGTCTCTCTGCCTTGACCTGCTGACAGACCAAGCACCTCGCTACGAAGTGGGACACCTCCCGCTTCATTCCTGACCACCATACATGCTCCCGCAGATCTCGGTACATCTTGTTGGCACCCGGGTGTATAGAGTACTGGGATCTGTGGGCCTCCTGCATAATCTGCTCTCTGAGCTCCCCGCTAGGCACACATAGCCTGGCACCGTGCCTCAGGGCACCATCCTCTGCAAGTGAAAACTCAGGATCTCCTACACCAATACCGATCTGCTCTCTGATACTCTGAAAAGCCACATCCTGAAACTGGGCCGCCTTGATCCTGTCCACCAAATCTGACTGAATCTGCATCTCCCATAGCTGCATCTGCACTCCCGGCATGATCACCTCAATCCCAAGGCTCTCCAAGTCGGCAAGCAAATGCCGATCCATGGTCAAACACATGGCTGTCGGATACCTGCTCAAGGCATCGGCAACCACGTTGGCCTTCCCTGGATGATACTGCAGTGCTATATCGAAGTCCTTCATCAACTCCAACCATCTGTGCTGTCTCATGTTCAACTCCTTCTGAGTGAACACATACTTAAGGCTCTTGTGATCTGTGAAGATCTCCACCCGCTCACCATACAGATAATGCTTCCACAGCTTCAAAGCAAAAATCACAGCTGCCAGCTCCAGGTCGTGGGTAGGGTAATTCTTCTCATGGGGACGTAACTGCCTGGAAGCATAGGCAATTACCTTCCCATGCTGCTGTAACACACAACCCAGCCCCTTCCCTGAAGCATCACTATAAATAGTGAATACACCTGATCCTGAAGGCAACGTCAGAATCGGAGCTGTCGTAAGCCGCTTCTTCAACTCATCAAAAGCTGCCTGACACTCCTCTGACCAAACATACTCAGCATCCTTCCGGGTCAACCGTGTCAACGGCTCTGCAACCCGGGAGAAATCCTGCACAAATCTCCGGTAATATCCTGCCAGCCCCAGGAAGCTCCTGATCTCTGCAACTGAAGTCGGCGCTGTCCATGCCTCAACTGCTACAATCTTCTTGGGGTCAACGGAGATACCATGTCCAGTCACCACGTGCCCCAAGAAATCCACCCGGTCCAAGAAAAACTCACACTTGGAGAGTTTTCCATAAAGCTGCTCATTCCTGAGAATCTCTAGCACTATCCTCAAATGCTCCTTGTGCTCCTCTTCAGTCTTGGAATAGATCAAAATATCATCAATAAACACTACTACAAACTGATCCAGATACTGATGGAACACCTTGTTCATAAGGTTCATAAACACTGCGGGTGCATTGGTTAGCCCAAACGGCATAACCAAAAACTCGAACTGTCCATACCGCGTCCTGAAAGCGGTCTTGGGAATATCCTCCCCCTTCACCTTCACCTGGTGATATCCCGACCTCAGATCAATCTTGGAAAATACCCGAGCTTCGCTCAACTGGTCAAACAGATCGTCGATTCGCGGCAGTGGGTATCTGTTCTTGATCGTGAGGTTGTTGAGTGCCCTATAGTCAATGCACATGCGTACTGACCCATCCTTCTTCGGCACAAACAACACTGGTGCACCCCATGGTGACGAACTCGAGCGGATGAAGCCCTTGTCCTGTAGCTCATCCACCTGCTTCTTCAGCTCCACCAGCTCGCTGTTGTTCACCCGATAGACATGCTAAGAAATGGGCTCCGCTCCTGGAACCAAGTCTATCGAGAACTCTATGTCCCTGTCTGGTGGCAGTCCCGGCAACTCCTCCGGGAAGACATCCATATACTCTGCTATCAAGGGGTGTAGAATCGTCTGCTCCTCGACCGAGACTCCACAGAAGACTCCGCTGCTCTGCTCTGCCTGACGTCTGGAGTACTCGAACTCTGGCTCCCCTGGCGCTCTGAACAGAACTCTACCCCCTCTGCAATCAATACTGGCATGGTGCCTGCTCAACCAATCCATGCCTAGTACTATATCGTAGTTCGGCAATGGCATTACGAGCAGGCTCACTTCCAACTCACGGCCTCCCAAAACTACTCTCCGACCCTTACAAACATCACTCACGAGGATAATACCACCCCCGATCGTGATCTTGTAAGTCCTAGGCAACGATTCAGCTATGATACCGCGTCTAATCGTAAAAGATACTGAAATGAAGCTATGCGATGCACCAGAATCAAACAATGTAAATGCTGGACTGGAGTCGAGAAGAATCGAACCTGCAATCAGCTCTCCAGTCACCTCTGTATCTCCAGCTGCCATGGCGAAAGCTCGCCCCTGCTGGCCTCCCCTGGCCTGCTGCTGGTGCTAGACAAACCTCTGCTGCTGGGTCGGCAGGGCTGGTCCCCGCTGCTGACCTGCTGGAGCTCTGGCTCTACCTCCCTGAGCTGTTCGTCCCTCAGACCTAGGACAATCCCTCATCTGGTGGTCTGCTACTCCGCAGAAAAGGTACTTCCCGAGCCTCTTCCTGCACTCATTCCATCCATGCCCTGGCTTCTTGCAGAAGGCGTAACTGACTGTCTGCCTGGGTGCCTGATGCTGGAACTGCTGCTGATGGGCCGGCCTCTGCTGAATCGGCTGCGGCTGAAACTGCCTGGGCTGCTGGTGCTAAAAATGAGGCCTCTTGGCTTGGCCCCCGCTGCTGCTGATGCCCCCAGCTGGGTCTCTCCCTCTCTTGAGCCTAAGCTCAAGATCATCCTCTGCTAGCAGTACGCCCGTCAAGATCTCCTCAAACGTAGCATCTCTGTTCCCCTTGGTCAGGGACTTCACCTCCTTGACCAAACCCTTCCGGAATCTCTGGGCCTTCGCCGTCTCGCTCAGACCCTCAACTAACCTGCCGAGACGGCCAAACTCTCCCGCATACTCCTCAACTGAGAGGCTCCCCTGGACCAAGCTCTCAAACTGTGTCTCCAAGGCTCTGACTGCTGAATCTGGGATGAACTTCTTCTTGAAGAAGCCCCTGAACTACTCCCAAGTCTGCCCTGGTACCCCCACCCTGGGGTCCGACTGATACCAGGTGCAAGCAAGATCTCGCATCCGGCTAGCTGCGGCCTTGATCTGAAGGTCTGCCGGGATCCTGGCCAAGCGAAAGATCTCCTCCATATGCTCGATCCACTCGTCGGCATATAGGATCCCCTCTGTCCCCATGAAGTCTCTGGGGCTCATCTTCTGAAACTGCTCGATCCCTGGTGTCCTCTGCTGCTGCACCATCGGTCGAGCTGCGGCTGTCGTGACGGCCAACTCTATGCCTCGGTCCTGTCGAGCCTGCTGTCGGTCCATGAACTGCTGAAAATATACGAACATCTAAGCTGCATCCACATGTCCTGGTGGCGGTGGTGGCTGGAAAGGATCCTCTGGATAGACCGAGTCCTGCCTCCCAGTCGGTGGATGCATATCCCCTGCTGCGGCTGCCGAAGTCTCAACACGAGCTAAGGTGGCAAGAGCTGCAGTCCCCTGGCCTCGCCGTGCTGGATGAGAGGTAGCAGTCCCCTCTATAGCATCCTCATGGATGGCACGCTGCGAACGAGTCTCTACCATCCTGAAGATAGACAAACAAGAGTATCAATTTCTGAGAAAGAAGCGAAATAACAAAGGCGGACAATTATAATTCAAAGGATCAACAGACAAAAGGATTTAGATGGCAATAAAAAGAATTTTCCTAAAGTGATTGAGTATCTTAAAATTTATATCCTATATCCTATAGCAGGCTGCAGTGATACTCTAGTTCGAGTACCACTATACTTCTAGTCTAGACCTGCATGGGCCACCACTAAAAACGTGTCACGACCCGCACCCTAGAGTAAGGGCACGAGACGTGAATACGTCCAGCCTACGCCGCAGTGTCGGCGGTAGAACGCTGTCCTAGGTCACAACATCTAACAATGTATATATCTAACAGTTTATACTCCCCGAATGGGGGTGACATAGCAATAGAAACTCAATCACAACTAAGGAAGATATAGCACGATATGAATAGAACTCAAGGAAATGAAATAGATAAAACCATAGTCTAAGATAATCCTAGCAGTACAAGTCTCAGATAAAAGAATATATACAAAACTGATCTCCAATAGAGTCTAACTAACATAATCCAACTACATAAAGATAATAGTCTAATATCTAATCTAGGCAGTCGGGGGAAGGTCCTCTGCTACTGCTGGATCCTCCTGAGGGTCCAGCTCACAGGTGTCATCAAGGGCTGCCCCGTAATAGGTGTCCAGGCAAGCCTCCTCCTCGTCCTCTGTAATATTTCAACAGGTCCAGTCAGGACATGAGAGAGCACAGTACATCTCAACAATTCATAGCAGGTTAGAAAATATAAACATGCAGTAAAGTAAGATACAAGTACTAAAAGAAATACGGTATGTAAACAGGAAGAGAACTGTAATGTAAATATCTACTATATATAGAGAACTAGCAGTGACTAGTGAATCAGAGTACGAGATAGCACATGTGAACAGGACAGATTTGCACAGGATGTCGAGGTGCACAGGAATCTACACTACAAGGAATTGTTCACACGACTACTAGCACTCCCCCGTATCCCCAATCAATACACAAGGATCTAAACAGGTTATGTTATTGCACAGGATATCACATGGGGGCCCATATAGGGTGCACATGATAGTATACATGGGGGCTCCGTGAACATAAGAGTACAAGATTCACAGGAGTGCACATGTAAAATAGAAGCACAGGAGTACATGATGTAAGTGAAACGCACAAGCACAATGTACCCGATGCTTCCGAGGGGGATAACATCGTATGTAGAGATCCATATAGTACCAATCCGTGTGACCAACGTGACAGTACAAGTAAAGTAATCTACTGCAGGTAATAATTCTAAGCAGGATATGAAATGATCAGAGAATGTACTCGCCTGTAACTAAGTATCCGGTATGAAACGTACTGTCCAAGGAGTGGTATCTGGCTCCTAATCAGAACAGCACAAGTCACAACAAGTCCAGAATATCAAAATGGAGTCCTACTATGCATTCTATATGATTCTAAGTCAATCTAGGCCAAAGTCAACTCTTGGTCAACTCTGGTCAATCCTAGAAGTCAAACTAGGTCAACCAAGTCTAATTCAGTCTAAACTAGGCTAACTAGGTCTAAAACTCTATTCTAGACAACACACACCAATCCTTGGCTATACAACCAGCAAACAACACACATTAATTTACCTCACATTAGCTATCTATCAAGAACTTCATGTATACATGAGTAAGGCTTACACCTATACACCCCCAACATATACATAGAGTATATATATATGATACAAGCCTATGATAACCATACATCATTGATCTTCACTATCTACAACCCACAACTCATACATGAAACCATATTATACATTATATACACACAACTACATCTATACTAGAGTGAACATGATATGTATATATATTAACATAGACAGGCATAATAAGAACATGTGTAACAATGTGTGTGTGTGTGTAGCTATGTGACAGGACACAATAGTGTGTGTTAGAAAACTGTGGGTGTGTGCATCAATGTGCAAGAACAAAACAGTGTACAGGCTATCAAGAGTGCAGGATTTACATTATGACAGTGAACAAAGAAGAGGGGTGTGTGTAAGTGTGTCTAAATTGCAGGAAAAATCAGGGAAAAATGCTGTGCAGGAATTAGTAATGTGGCAGGACAATGTGACAGTGTGCATATAAATATTCATGAGAACAGTGAAGGATAGGGAAACATTCAAGCCATAAAGGACTTCAAATTAACATCAAGTTCCCCCTTCCTTACCTTATTTCCAGGTTAAGCTAAAACTGGAAGTTCAAATCGAAGGAAGAAGGGAACCCAATTCCTTGGTCTTTACATAACCATAACCCAAAACTCAGGACTCATTGCAAGACTTAAATAGAAGTAAAAATCAATGAAAATGTGTGTGTGTTCAACAAAGTGGTGTTCACAGGAAAATAAGAAAAGGAAGACAGGAAACAGATGACAGTGAATGCAACATAGAGCAGTGAAGAATGTAATTATCTGCAGGAAATGGAAACAGGGAAGAAATGTGTAAACTGTGCAATGGTGTGCAGGAAATCAGGCTTGTGTGTGAGGTGAGGGTGAACAGCAGTGTATAGGAATTAATATGCAGTAAATCACAGCAGTGAAGAGAAGGAAATGTTCAGGAAATAGCAATGTAAGTAAGGGTGGTGTTCAGGAAATAATAATATGCAGGAAAACAGTTCATGGCTCCAATATATAACCCAACCAATTTCCAGTTTTCAGTTTAACCCAAAACTCAGATTCTGAGAACAAGTCTCAGTAAGAAGGAAAGGATGGGAAATCAAAATCAGTAACTCAATGGCTCAGTCCCTTAATGACATTCATGTATACTCAACAGTTCATAAAGAACATTGCATAGATAACTTAAGTTATTTCATGAACATCAACCCATTTAATAGTCCAACCTTAACAATTAAATACCAAACTAACTATGGTAGCTAATGTATATAGGGAGCATATTTAGAGTTTAAACTTAGCATTAACATCAGTCATTAGGATTAATAACTATTGAACAATGTAACTAACTAAAACATAACAGTGAACATTTCGAGTATCAGAACATGTGTCAGGATACTCCTCCCACACCATTTTGAATTCAAAATTCACACAAAACTTATTTAAAAACATGCAATCACTCTACACACACCACATACTATATATTAGGACCTAAAATAACTAATTAATACAGGAGTTAAACCACAGGAAATGAATCTATACTCAGAACCAAAACCCAAATAGTGCACGTGCACAGCCTTCCCCGTGCACACGGTTTTTCGTGTCCGACACGACACCAACCGACACAAGACTTGGGGAGTGTCATGACAGACACTGCCCCTTACTTCGTGTCGAGTTTCAAGTGTCCACGTGTCCTGTGCAGCCCGCACGAGCATGCTGGTAGCAGGGGAGTTACAGTGCTCGTGCGCGCGCCACAGATCCGCGCGTGCGCATGTCCTAAAATGACACGACGCGACACAGGAACCACCCCAGTGTCCCAAAAACATGTAAGCGACTACAAATCAATGCTTCCTATTCAAAGACAATTCAAAAAACAATACAAAATGCTCACTGAGGCATTTTGTCAAACACCTACGGCTAGGAGCTGAAACGTGTCCAAAACGACACGAAAACTCCGACACCAGCGACGAAACCTATCCAAACCCTAGGGGGACCCTAAGGGCTTCCTATTGGTGAAGACCACATGAAGTTTCATGGAGAAAAGAGAAAGATACCTCAATGTGAAGTTTCAATGGAAAAAGCCCTTTGTTAGCTCCTCACTTGGTATCTCAAATCCTCCAAACCAAATCCAAACTGAACCAAACATTGATAGCAGCAAGAAAATCATCATCAGAAATCATTGCAACAAATTTGAGGAATTTAGGACCTAAAATGAATTTATGGTGAATTAATGAAGATAAGAACTCACCTCTTTCTTCTTGGATCTATTTCTTTCTAAGGAGGGAGGCTAGCCCTAAAAACTAGGAGGATATTTATAATAGGGGAATCCCTAGATTCAGCTAGGGATGGCTGACCACTTGGCTTTGGGTTAGGGTTGAGCTAGGTTTGTTAGTCCAATCTAGCTAAGTCACAAAATGACTTGTGAACCCACAAGCCATTTATCAAATCAATTGATTTCTACATTCCTAATTCAAGTTCTATGAATCACTAACCACTAACTTGAGTCACACTAGGTTAGACTAGGGTCACTTGACCTAACCAAGCCCAACTAACCATGGTTAGTTCCTAGGTTGGTCTACATGAGTCAAAACTGACCAAAAATCAAACTAGTCCAAATAAATCCAAAATAAATTCTAAAAATTCCCATAAATTCTAATTAATACTAATAAATTTTATTTACCCCAAAAATGACAAATTTACCCTCAAACTAGAAATGTGGTAGTGACAGACACTTTGCTTCAGGAATAATTGTGTCTGCCTCCAATTTGTAACTTTTTGCGATGACAAAGTTAATGAAACAATAGGGCTAATGCTTCTCGCTTGAGGGAGGATCTAATGCTGATGGTATTTTTGGCGAGGCTAATGCCATAGCCAATAATAATTTCTCTTATGTCTCATGGTAAGGAATACTCAACACATATGAAAATTCGAAAAGTGCTTAGTGGGCTTGCGAAGAACTGAAATCCAAAGGTTACTACGATCATTAAAGGAAATGAACTCACTACAATGAACCTCAAAGCACTCATGGGGAAGCTCATGATGCATGAGTTGGACTTAACAACCAAGAGGAAGCTGATACTAAAGAAATGGATAAAGAGAAGGCCTTAGCTCTAAAGGCCAACCATCACAAACTCACCTCTAAAATCAACAATAGTGATGAAGAAAAAAATTACTTCAGCCTCTAAAAATATCATGAAGTTTCTAAGATTTGATAAGACAAATCGTCGAAGAAGACAAAATCAAGATGATGAACCTGCTTGCTACAATTGCAAAAGGCCTGAGCACATAAAAAAGGATTGTCCTATGGCTAAGAAAGGATCTAGCAAATTCGAAAGATCTAGCTAAGGTAGTTCTCCCTCAAAGAAATTTGCTAACACTAGTGTCACGACCCGCTCCCACTTTTGGGAAACGAATACGTGGCCAAGTCAAGACTATAGTGCCCCGTCCTTACATTGAGTCTCATTTCCCGTCTACGGGGTGCGCGAAAAAGGAAAACTGTCGCTATCGATTTGGTCAAAGCCGATTGATCGGGAATGATTGAATCGATTGAACAAGATCGACTGAATTAAGATCCTTTCCTCATTATGGAATGGCTTCTTCGGAATCAAGTCCCATATTTAGTGTGTTGTGCTTCAAGGATGGACTGCGGCTGAGTCGGAAGAGACCTCCCTTTGCTCTGCTTTTCATGCCGCACTTGCTTCTCTGGATTTGGTTTTCTGAATGTGTTTTCGTAAATATTTTCGATGGTTTTCATGGCTTGCATTCTTCGAACTTCACATTTCATATCGAACTCATTGAATAGGGCAGTGTTCTGATCAGTTGCTTATGCGATTTCAGGTGATCGCGTAGGCGTTGGCTAAGCGCAACCAACCGGTCTCTCGCCTCAAGTAAATTAGCAAGGTGAGTGGTTGACCCTCTTTCTCCTAAACCCTCTGGTTTTAAATCTATCATAAAACACAAATTAGATATGCTTGTCGTTATAGTATTGAATCAATAAATTATGGCAAGATTCCTTATGGACAATTGCTACAGAACTGCTATAATATGAAACTGTTGCATGTTTTCATATGCCATATTTACTATAGATCTGTTCAAAATGAATCGATTAACGAGTATCGCAATGATAAGATGAAATACCTTAAAATAGGCTAAGTTCTAAAGAACAAAGAAGAATAGTACGGTCGTTGGATAACTTGTGCATAAGGAGTAGTTTTCTCGAATGATTGCCTAGGCTAAGGAATTGATTCGGCCTAGGAGGAACGAGAATAGCAGTGCTAGAAGAACTAGCATGGGTGATTCGGAAACTTTCGAATAGGGTGACTACTCACTGCGAAATGATCGTCTTCTAACCCATCTATAGTCCAAGATGGCTTGGTATTACTAGTGACCTTCGCACCCTTACACTGCTTTATCTGATCCGTGTGACAAAGGATAAATATGGTTTATTTAGTTTAGGCATAGAGACTATACCACAGATAATTGTAATACATTTGTAGTTTCCATTTGCTTGTCTTATGAAAATGTTCATATGCAATCCATCAGGATGGTTAGAAAGATCACCATGTATATAACATGTTTTACAAAAAAATTTGAACAAATATGAGCTTGGATTTAAATTAGCCACCCATTAGTACATGAGAACGTACTGATTCTCGCTCTCTACAGGTGCCCCGTACAAAGAAAGTATGCCTAGGAACTGAAGGCGATGCTTGGAATATTTTGAAGCCTTGCTCATGTGCTCGGAGGCTTGAATCTCCTCTTTTGAAGACTCTATATTAGTCCAACGAAATGTGGCTTGACTTTCCTCGATACCAGATGGATGAAATATTTTGGTTGTAAAAAGGGAGATGTTTTGTATGAAACAACTATCTCATCAGCGTCCATTTTGTAATCGAGTCATATTGTAAGTCAGCGCAACAACTATTGTAATGGAGTCTTGTAAATGATGTTCATTATCAATAAAATTAAGTTTTCTTCTATATCATATGTATTGTTCAATTTCTCTATGTACTCTTTGTGTTCTTGTGTTTTGGATAACCTTATGACTTGGCTTGTGCGAACGTAACTTACGTTCGCACGACATCACTCCCGGGAGATGACTATCGATTCTACCAAATCAGCACATGACATAGCCTACACCACAACATCGATGGTAGTATGTTGTGTATGATAACATGGTCCACAACAAGAATAATATGCACATAATATCCACAGTTAAACCATCAAAGATAATATTCAATAGTCTCAACAGTAAACAAAAGATAACTATCAAAATAATCCACTATAACTTAGATAGTCTCGAAAACAAACCCTATAGCAGAAAAGTAAAATAGGTAAACTAGAAACCAAAACTATGAATACTAACTAATGGAAAAGCATAAAAAACAAAATATGTTAATTTGCATCAACGCTAGAATCTGCTACATTAATAACGCTAGTGTCACCAATATACGCATCGTAGACCTCAGGATAGATGACATCTTCTAGAGCTAAAAAGTAGTTATCCAGTCAGGATTGGAGTAAGATCATCATAACAGTACACTACGCAAATAATATACAAACATGAAAAAATAATAACAAAGAAGACAAACTATAGCATTACATGATATGATAAGAAGAGTATAATTATAACATACGGACAATATAAAAGTAGACTCGATGAAAGAAAAATAGATAAATAATATAGCAACAAGAGGTCACATGTACTGTGTGATAAGAAGAGTATACTTATAACACGAGGACAATATGAAAGTAGACTCGATGAGATGAGTTGTTCCATACAATGAGCCTATAATATTTTCTGAGACTAATGTTAGTTTCTTTCTTAATTAAGAAGTCATGGAACCTGTGGCCCTGAGCGAATCAGGCGCATCGAGTGGTTCTAGCAGCTCGAAGGCCGGACCATCGGCTGATCCAATGGAGCGAATATTGCACATAATGGAAGCACAATAACAACGGCCGATGCCAGACAAACGTAGTTCGAGAACAGGTTCGTGAACCAATTCAAGGTGCAATAGAAGCAGCTTGACACTTTGCAAAAAATAGTTCAAATAATTGAGACCAATAACTAGCATTCTGCGACCACGCCTGCCGTAACAAAGCCAACGAACCAATGCAACAAAGTTGATCCTAACGAGCCTCAACCTATACCTATGAAGTATGTCTCTACTAAAATATCAAAATTTAAGAAGGTGTACAATACTTCGTTCAAGGGAACCAGAGATCCTTCGGTGGCGCTTGATTGGCTGGCAGAATTGGATGGCCACTTCGAAGCACTAGGCATCGACGAGTCAAAGCGAGTCGCCTGCGCTCAACTTCAACTTCGATTAAACGTGCACGACTGGTAGGATGTGTAAAAGCAAGCAATCCTTCAAGACAATCAGATGACAAAGATCACTTGGGCTACATTCCGCAAAGCATTCGAAGAAGAATTCCTTCCTCTAGTGGTCAAGAAAAAGAGAACGAGTTCATACAATTGAGGCAGAAGAATATGATAGTTTGCCAACATGCATCTGAGTTTAACAAGCTCATAAAGTTTGCAAGTGTGCTTCTGCCGGATGCTGCGAGTAGAATACGTCGTTTCGAAGTGGGTTTGAGGCCTTCCATCACCGCACATGTGACCATTCCAGAGTATCAAATGGTGCAGACGGCCATCAATCGTGCTATTCGCCTCGAGTCTCAGTATCCTCCTACCACTTCCGACGCTGTGCATTATAATAATCACAAATGCCATAGTAACGCATGAGGAAACAACATATATAAGCATCAAAACTACGACAACGGAGGCGGCAACCATCGGAAGAATCAAGTATATTACGACCATTGCCACAAGGAGGGGTACCTGGCTAACAAACATCGAATGAAAAATGGAGCATGGTTCAAGCATTGTTAAGTAGGCCACATCACACGTAACTGCCTGGAAGGTGGGCCAAACCAACACCCTCCGCAACCGCAGCACCAGCAGAACCGAGGCCAAGCACCTCGAGCTCCTCCAGGTGCACAAGCAAATGTCCAATACCTTCCTCCTAATGCCGAGGGACGAGCCTACGCCAAATCTTGAAATGAAGCATTCGTATCAGACACAGTAGTGATAGGTATACTGCTCTTAAATAGCAAACATGCTTCCGTACTGTTTGATTCATGAGCCACATATAGTTTTATATCGGTGGACTTCACCACTAAACACAAATTCCTTATGACATTGCTAGGCCTTAATATTAGTGTTAGGATACTGTCGGGCACGTCACTACTTGCACATTAGGATACAGAGACAGAATCATCTGTACTAAATAGGTGTATTTTGATGTGATATTTCTAGTTATTAAGGACTCCGATATCATACTGGAAATGGATTGGCTCGACATTTTTATTGCCACCATCGACTGCAAAAAAAGAAGGTCACCTTTCGTATGCCTAGAGTGACATCGGTCAGCTACTCGTATGGTGAAGCGTCGTCGACCTGCATGGTGATCTCGATAATTTCTGCTCAGAGGATGCTGTATTCCAGATATGATGGCTACTTGGCGTCCGTTTAAGACATACGACAGGATGGTGCAAACACAGGTCAAACCAACATTATGGCATAATTCCTTGATTTGTTTTCGGATAAGCTACCTGGCGTGCCCTTTGATTGAGAAATCGGATTCACCATCGATACCTTTTTCGACACCTAACCGATTGTTATGGCTTCGTACAGAATGGCCCTGCGAAGCTAAAAGAACTCAAGGTCCAGTTGCAAGAGTTGCTCAACAAGAGATTCATCTGGCCTAGCGTCTCGCCATAGGAAGCTCTTGTATTGTTCGTGAAGAAGGATGGGTCGATGCGTCTCTGCATAGACTATCGCGAGATCAATAAAGCCACTATCCGAAATTCCTTTGTCCCGCATCGATGACCTATTTGATCAACTACAAGGTGCCTCAGTATTTTTGAAGATTGACCTTCGATCGGGTTACCATCAACTCAAAGTCAAGCCTGACGACGTACCAAAGTCAGCCTTTTGCACTTGTTACGACCATTACAAGTTCTTTGTAATGCCATTTTGTCACGACCCGCACCCTAGAGTAAGGGCACGAGACGTGGGTACGTCCAGCCTATGCCGCAGTATCGGCGGTAGAACGCTGTCCTAGGTCACAACATCTAACAATATAATTCTAAGCAGTTTATACTCCCCGAATGGGGGTGACATAGCAGTAAATAAGCTCAATCACAACTAAGGAAGAAGAAGCACGATATGATATAGAACTCAAGGAAAATACAGATGATCAAATAGTCTAAGATAACATCTCAGCAGATATCCAGAGTACAAGGTCTCAGCTACTGAATATGAAAGAATATATACAACCCCGATCTCAAAGACAGAATAAAGTCTAGCTAAACTAGTCTCAAGACAACATAAATAAGATAAGGCCTAACTAAGCTAGTCTAGGCAATGGGGGTAATGTCCTCAGCTCGAACTGGGTCCTCCTGAGAGTCCATCTCACAAGTATTGTCTAGGGCTGCCCCGTAGAAGGTATCCACACAGGCCTCCTCTTCGTCCTCTGTAATATTTTTAACAGGTCCAGTCAGGACAGGAGCGAGCACAATACATCTCAACAGTTCATAGCAGGTTAGAAAATATAATCATGCAGTAAAGTAAGATACAGGTACTGAAAGAAATACAGTATGTAAACAAAGAGAGAACTGTAATAGAAATATCTACTATAAATAGAGACTAACAGTGGCTAGTGAGTCAGAGTACAATATAGACATGTAAATGGCATAGGATGATTCTGATGAGATACTACTTGGGTATTATTCACATGTCCACTTCTACTCCTCCGTACCCCCAATCAATACACAAGGATCCAGCCAGGTTATGTTATGATTCATGCAACTGCCCCCGAAGGATGGTACATAATAGTCCCATAAATAGGGATTCTATGAAGCCCAATAAATAGAAGGATTCAAGGAAGACTCTGTGATCATGAGAGTACATGTCACAAGTGATTCAATGAACCAATGAAGCATAGTGATACGCCATGTAAGTGAAACGCACAGAACATGAAGTATTCGATGCTTCCTGAGGGGATAACATCTCAAGAAGGGATCCATATAGTACTAATCCGTGTGACCAACGTGACAGTATCAAGTAAAGTAATTTAAAGCAGGAAAATAATTCTAAGCAGGATATGAAATGATCAGAGAATGTACTCGCCTGGTATCTGAGTGTCCGAATGAAATGTACTGTCCGAGGAGAGGTATCTGGCTCCTAATCAGAACAGCACAAGTCACAACAAGTCTAAAATGATAACAAGATGCAATTCAATGCATTCTAAATGAATCTAGGTCAATCTAGGCCAAAGTCAACTCTTGGTCAACTCTGGTCAACCCTAGAAGTCAAACTAGGTCAACTATGGTCAAACTAGGTCTAACAAATCTAAATTAGGTCTAACAAGTCATTCTAGGTCACACTCATCGACTTATCACTTAATTCAACATCCAATGGCTCTTGCACACACTTCGCCTTAACAAATCTCTGAAACCTGACTTTCATTAAAGTCTCAATCAATATTCAATTTCTTTTTAAATCCAACATCTTACTACCATCAATATTTTCTTTAAAATATGATTTCAAAATCCTCGATACCTTTTCGTGCCTTTAGTCTCACCTGAATTCAATATACTACTTTGTTGGATCGTACACATATTCCAGGCGTCTTCGAGATACATACATTTCAACTAAGCCTCGTAATAGAGAATCTGCCATTTCCACTCGAGTCGAATCGTATACATATTCAGGTGTCCCTAAAATATATGATTTTCAGCCAATCCTCGTGAGTGTTATTTTCATACTCTTGAATCATTCTATCTACTAGTATCCAATCCTACCAATCTTTAAGATCAATCGTACAGTTACTAACTCTCAAAATAGGAATGTCTTGTCTAACCGCTAGGCCACCTCTCTAAGCTAAAGTCATCCGTCAATATTGGAATAATATTTTCTAACAATAATATCAACACTGGCACCAATCCTTAGGTCAAACCAAAGTTGATAGTACGAAACTTTCTACCCAAGCTCGTATCACTTCGATTTCTAAACATCGAGCAGATATTCTCCTATTTGTACTTGCAACACTTAGTCCAAGAAGTCCGAGTCGTTCAGCAAAGCCATCCTACGGTAACACTTGTCCAACCAATTCTTTGACATATCAATATCGCACATCCAAACAAGCAATTTGCGTAGTCTATCTCTTCAAACATATTCTATTTAATCCACATATCTATCCTATCCAAGTCAAGTACTCCACTACACAATTTGTCATTGAGCCATAATTCTCGTATCATATTCCCCGAGTCGTTCGACACAATTTAAGTATTCGATCACAAGGTCGTCTAGCATAACAATATGTCATGCCCCATCTCCCGCAAGTTCGATTATCCATGCTGGACATAAAATCACCATGCCAACACTCCTGTAGGATAATCGTCCTCCTCGGGACGTAACTCTTGCTCAATGTCTAGACTAATTCATTCTTGATTCGTAGATTAGATCTATCCAATCCTCAAACTTACTTAATAGTCAATCACAAGTCTGAACCATCCTCGAATTCACCTTTGCATCAAACCACAAGCTAAAACGATCCAATTGCCACGCCATGATCTCCCTTAAGTTTGATCATTCACACTGGACATGAATTACCTTGTTCGTGCTCCCACGGAATAATCGCCCAAATCCAATATGACGCATGTGCGAGGCTGGAATTGTGCTCGTACAAGACGAGAATGTCAAAGTTGTGGTTATCTTCTAAGCAATCAAGATACTTTTATTTTCATCCAAACATTCATTTATATCAAAATACTAAGTATAGCATCCATTTGAACAATAACACTTTATGCGATCATCATTCCTCGAATTAGAGTACCCTCGAGTTATCACATATCAATCTTTGATACTCCTCAATACCATTGATGATATGCATAACCTGACGATCTTCCTTTATAACAAATTTCGAGTCGCACAACTGATGCTATCATCTAAATTGGATATACCACAATATTTTCGATATTGAAGATCAAAATTCGATTAATAATCCTTGAACTATTCACCTGATCAATTCGTTCAAACCCAAAATCATGTATGTTAATCCGTCTATTTTAAGTCATCGAGCAACATATTTTCTCAAATCGTATCATTCTATACTAGAGCAACATATTTTCTCAAATCGTATCATTCTATACTAACTCAAGATATCAAGCAACATCTTATCCAAATCCTTAGAGTCATTTTTGTAACTTCAAAATCAAACTTCTTCATGCATGCTATCTTTCCGTCGTGCTAACTTTTCGTATACGATTTATATCGATTTCTCGACTGATTCATCCGTTCGTTCCACCTTAACATTTTTTTGATTCAATATTTATTATCGATCATTTTGCATTTCATACTCGGCACAATCCTGCCAATGTGCGCCGTCTTCTTGTTTGTTTGAACCATCTCGTCAAAATTTTAAGATTACAACTTACTCAATGATAGTCAATCTAAGGCTTTGCTTATTGTGATACTTGCTGATAGACTCGTTAGATGAAGTCATTCGACATCCCCGAGGCTATCCCATACATCACTCAGGGATGAAGTTATTCGACAAATCCTCGAAACAAGTTTTGAATCACAACCGATTATTTTGAATCTTCATTCAAACTATTCCTCAAAATCCAATCACGATTTACCTATATCGCATCGATGATAATGTCGTTCGATGGCACCTCTATAGTCATCCCACATTCTATGAATCGAGTTAAACTTATTCTGATCGAAATAATTTAAATCCTGCACATGACTTTGCTAAGGTTACTGCAATTCTTGGTGTATATGCCCAGCCCGACTTAGCCAATCGTGCATACTTGAAGTTAACTTTGTTCAACCAAATTTTCATTCGTGAGATTTTTTAAAATATGTAGACTTATTTTATGGACACTCGTGGGACATTTGAGGGAGAGCGCACCAACGATATCGATTGTGGAAAATCATCGAAGTTGAACAATTCAATCGAAAGTCCAAGGACATAAGGCCGTGCTCTGATACCGTTATGTCACACCCAATCCCATAGGACCAATCGTCCTCGCTAAGGCATGATGTTGCGTGAGCCTGGTTGCGCTCATGCAAGGCGGGTTTCGTAATGGCCGATTACAGGCTAAGCAACAGGGTCATCGCACAGAAGTCCCAAGTAGAAACATTGAATAATGGAGGCAACACGAGTATAAAAAATGAGAACTCTTTGTTTATATTGAAACAAAATTACAATGTGGCACAGTGCAGCCATGATTACAATTATTCAGTCTCACTCTTCCCAAAAAATAAGTCATTCTACTCTCTCTCATCTCTCGATACAAGCTTCAAGGCTGCAACTTACAAAATACTTCGAAAGGCAATATTCGTAGATTATGTCTCGTATAACTTCATTCCATGCGGCCGCACGCCTTTAAACTCCAAGGAACTCCATGCCTCGATGTGTCCAAGCGAGCTTCGCAGCTTCGCACTGATTAATCTTCTACATGTGCCTGCACATAAATACTGTGTGGGTACAATAATCAACTGTACTGGTTATGTGAGCTCCTCGCCCACCCATACAAAACCGACACGTTATTTTACTTTGTGCAACATTTCCTTTTGATTGCCTTTTTAATCTTGCCTTAGGGTCAGTTTTAGGAGATAGACGCCCGGCCTATTTGGTGCATCATGACATGGGCGTGCCATAAACTCCTTCTTGTAACATAACCGAGGCAGTGCCTCATCACTTAGTAACTTGTCCAAACTTTATGTGGGAACAACGTGGTCGTGCCACTAGACCATTCTCGTGCGACGACATCAATGTGTCGACTCGTGCTTGCCATTCGGATAATATTTTGAGACTCAACACTTGATCGTACTCTAGACCTTGCTCGTGCCTCAAGATCGAGGCCGTGCCTCGCAACTCAACATGACTTAACCATATTGCTGCCTCACGGTCTTTCTTGTTCAACTCATTAATTGACTCAAACAAGACTTGTGAACTTAGTGTCAATGACACAAATTCCCGATACCACATCTCGTGCCAAAGCAGGGTGTGCCTATTACATCCAAATCTTTGGCCCAAATATTGTGTTATAACTCGTGCACACATTCTTGACTCAAACCAAAGGCATGCACGCAGATAGCCGCTCTTATGTCGACTCATCTATATGAGAGGTCACTAGCAATGTCAAGCTATATTAGATCTTTTGCATATGGTGACCATTCGCATCCGAGGTATGAGCTCTACCGAATGGTCCCGTAGCCTATATTGTAACGGTTCACTTCAATACGAGTCGCACCGTCGATGAAGGCCGTATAATATCTACTCATCCTTCTGGGCCGACACGAACCCAGTGCCCCAGCGATCGTTCGAGGAATCAAACCTTGTGCATAAGTTGTCCAATGACCATGCAAGACTCAACTCGATTTACCATGTCCTTTATCATGACCGTACTTTCCATACTTCATGAGAGACTTACTACATGAAACCAGGGTGTCTTACAACGGTCGAAAACTATTACAAAATTAATATAACCCATTGCAAAATTAATCTGCAACAGTTATTGGAACCATTTTAAATTCCAGTTATTAGAACCATTATAAATTCGAGCATCTATAGGAGATTTTTGTAATGTTTCTATAAATAGGTACAAATAACATATTATGTAACTGACCTCACGTCAATGCGTAATAGTTATATTATGTTGTCAATAATATATTTGGCAATGATTAACAAACCATTATAAATATTGAGTAATGCACGATGGTTGATAAATGTTGCCTAAAATATTTCATGCAAAGGTTAAAAATTATTGCGGATAATAGGCAACGGTCAATATCAATTACTTTTTTTTACCACCAATGATGCTCGAACTCCCAACCTCCTGGATCACATGCCCCCTCTCTACCACTAGGCTACAAGCTCATTTGCATATAAATACTTATATATAATATAATAAGCCTACTCACAATAGGTTGCAAAAATTGTTGTCCAACTGTTGCTAACAATGAGCCTTTTTATAAGACTTTATATAATTGTTGCAAAATATTAATATATCTGTAACAAATACTAAAAACCCTTGCATAACCGTTGTCCATTCAACTCGCTTTTACAACACTTTCATAATATTGTTGCTTGACTGTTGCAAAAAAGAAAAATATTTAGCAAGCATTTATGAACCGTTGTATAAAATGTATTAGGTAATGGTTAATCTCTAACCATTGTAAATATATTTAATTTAGAATCGGTTATTTCAACCGTTACGTAACTGTTACAAATTATTGTTTCAGCAACATCCATATAAGCATTGTACTAAAATCGTTACAAAATAGGGACATTTTTGTTGTGGGTACTTCCAAGCCAGGGGATCGGTCTCGACAAAAAATGGTCGCATGTCATCTTTTGAAACTCAAGGAATGACTACTGCATAGCCTTCTAATTTGACTTGAAAAAACGTGTTCCTTCGTGTGCCATAGACCATGGCATAGCTATCATCGAAACAACCGTATTTCGTGTCTTCAACCAATCGTGTCCTGTGCGACGCTACCGCCCAAGTCATACTTTATATGATGAGCCTTGAGATCGTGGGACTGTTGGCTATAACAACCACAGAAAATGTGGGACAGTGCTTGCTATGACTTTATTAGCTCGTGGCATAATTTTTGCCTAAGTTAATCATGCAAAAACTTAACCCGTGGGATGAGCAGAGGCTAACCCAAGACTTGTACCGTAAAAACGTGCATTGAGACTTGTTGGACACTTTTGCTATCCCAAGCATTGGACAGTGGGACAGTGCATGCTTTATCAAGCATTTATACATGCGATGCCTATGACTTATGCTAAGTTTATAGCTTCTAAGCCATGAGACGAAGGACCGAATAGCATTTTGAAAGCACGACATGCAACACTTCTAAGCCGACCATGGGACCTTTCCATATTCTAACTCAATCTGACCCAACATGGAATTATTTCCTTAGCTATGTGGATTCGTCTCTTTTATTATCAAACCTACTGGTGCAGTTGAAAACTTTTGTTTGATTAGTGCGAAGGCCAAGATGAGGCAAGTTAACCAAAGCCACCCACTTGAGTAAGGAGTTGCCTCGGCCGAGCAGGACTTCGAGCAAGCCGTTGTATGGCTAAGTCCAACGCCGTTGGCATTTTGATTCCTCTAATTGAACTGAGTGGGACGGGACATTACATTATACACCACTCAGAAAAAGTTTCATCCTCGAAACTTACTGAGTACACACTCATCGACTTATCACTTAATTCAACATCCAATGACTCTCGCACACACTTTGCCTTAACAAATATCTGAAACATAACTTGCATTAATGTCTCAATCAACATTCAGTTTCATTTCAAGTCCAGCATCACACTACTATCAATCTTTTCTTTGAAATGTGATTTAAAAATCCTCGATACCTTTTCGTTCCTTTAGTCTCACCTGAATTCAACGTATCATTTAGTTGGATCGTGCACATATTTCAGGCGTCCCTGAGATACATATATTTCAACCAAGCCTCGTGATAGAGAATTCGCCATTTCCACTCGAGTCGGATTATGTACATAATCAAGCGTCCCGAAAACATATGCATTTTAGCTAAGACTCGTGAGTGGCATTTTCATACTCTTGAATCATTCTATCCACCAATATCCAATCCTATCAATACGTAAGATCAATCGTACCGATACTAACTCTCAAAACAGGGACGTCTTGCCTAACCGCTAGGCCATCTCTCTAAGCTAAAGTCATCCGTCAGTACTGGAATCATAGTTCCTAACAATATTATCAACACTGACCCCAATCCTAAGGTCAAACCAAAGCTGATAGTATGCGACTTTCTATCCAAGCTCGTATCACTCCGATTTATAAACATCGAGCATATATTCTCCTATTTGGACTTGCAACACTTAGTCCAACGGGTCCGAGTCGTTCAACAAAGCTATCCTACGGTAAGTCCTGTTCCACCAATTCCTCGACATATCAATATCGTACGTCCAAACAAGCAATTCTCATAGTCTATCTCTTCGAACACGTTCCGTTAATCCACATTTCCATCCTATCCAAGTCAAGTACTCCACTACATAATTTTTCACTGAGCCATAATTCTCGTATCATATTCCCCGAGTCGTTCGACACAATTTACGTATTCGATCACAAGGTCGTCTAGCATAACAATATGTCATGCCCCAATTTTTCGCAAGTTCGATTATCCACGCTGGACGTGAAGTCACCATGCCAACGCTCCCATAGGATAATCGTCTTCGTCGGGGCGTAACTCTTGCCTTGTGTCTAGACTTATTCATTCTCGATAGGCAAATTGGATCTACTCAATCCTCAAACTTACTTAATCATCAATCACAAGTCTGAATCATCCTCGAATTCACCTTCGCATCAAACCATAAGCCGAAATAATCCAATTGCCATGCCGTGATCTCCTTCAAGTTTAGTGATTCACGCTGGACATAAATCACCATGTCAGCACTCCTGTAGAATATTCGTCCAAATCTGACGTAACGCATATGCGTGGCTGGAATTACGCTCACACAAGACAAGAACATCAATGTTGTGGTTATCTTCAAAGCAATCAAGATACTTTTATTTTCATCCAAACATTCATTTCTATCAAAATACCAAGTATAGCATCCATTTGAACAATAATATTTTACGCGATCGTTATTCCTCGAATTAGAGTACCCCCGAGTAATCGCACATCGATCTTTGATACGTCTCAATACCATCGATGATATGTATAATCTGACGATCTTCCTTTGCAACGAATTTCGAGTCGTGCAACTGATGCTATCACCCGAATTGGATATACCATAATCTCCTCGATATTCAAGATCAAAATTCGATCAATAATCCCCAAACTATTCACATGATATATTCGTTCAAACCCAAAATCACGTATGTTCATCCGTCTATTTTAAGTCATCGAGAAACATATTTTCTCAAATCATATCATTCTATGCTAACTCCGATTGAACTGAGCTGGACGGAACATTACACCAACTAGAGCCATTGGCTCCATATAAAGAAATCCTCAACACAGTCAACGTTGACTGTACTGACTGTTGGGCTGCCTATACGGCTGACAGGTGGGCCAGCAGCTGCTGACTAGGTGTTGACTGACCTGCTGATTGGATAAATGTTGATTTAATTTCAAAATTTTATTTAAAAATTATTTAAAATCAAAATAAATCTAAATAAATTCTAGAAAAATCCTTAAAAATTTTGGAAAATATTTCTAAGTGGATAGAACCTAAATAAAAATATTTTAACTCAAATATCATCGTGTGACCCCACACCCACAACAAATTCCAAAATCCTGTAAAAAATAAATTTTATAGGTTTTAATTATCTAAAAATTTGTAAAAATTCTAGAAAAATCCTAAGAAATTCTAGAAAATATTTTTAGTCATCTAGAGCCCAAATTAAAATATTTTGTCTCAAAATACCCCCATGTAATCTTAGAGTAAATCCTACAAGTCCATAAATAACAAATATATAGATTTTAATTACCTAAAGTTCTTCAAAAAATTTAGAAAAATATAAATTAAATAAATAATATTTTTGGGCTACCTAGAGCCCATATGTGACCTAAAAATTACCCTACTGCACATATAGGCTTGGTTGTGATCCATTGTGATCCATAAAACAAATCGTCAAATAAATAATAAAAATTTAGAAAGCATGTACTATATATTATTCCCTTTAAAATATTTTTTGTCCTAAAAAATCAAACATCATAATATAAATATATAATCTATAAAGGCAATCAAAAAATAATTCCTCTACTAGATCATGGAGAGAGAAAAAAATCCAACGATAACTAAATCAAGCATACTATCAAGTAACCAGGAATGCACCCTATTTAATAACTATAACTATGGAAGGCTTTAAGGAAACATGATTAGTTTACCTATGCATTAAAAAAATTATTAGAGTGTGGAAGGATTCAAGCAGGATGCAAGTCAAAGGATAGATTGAAGTCAAAGACGGAGATCAATAAAGTATCAAAGCATCTAGAGGAGATCCTTAATAGTCTAATCCTATTTATGGATGATATGAACCTTTTCTAATATTATTATAATATCCAAATTCAACTCTATTCGTAGGCCCATAGTAGTACGACTAACTTAAGTACTACCGCGAGTTCATAATCCTTTGCTAAATTGGACCTGTATGGACCACCATAAAAACTTGCTACAAGCCGCTCCCACATTTGGGATACGAATACGTGACCAAGTCCAGCCTACGCCGCAGCATCGACGGTAGCACATTGTCTATGATAACATGGTCAACAACAAAAACAATATGCACATAATATCCATAGCTAAACTATCAAAGACAATGTCCAATAGTCTCAACAGTAAATTAAAGAAAATTGTCAAAATAATCCACAACAATTTAGATAGTCTCAAGAACAAACCCAGCAGCAGAAAAGTGAAATAGATAAACTAGAATCCAAAACTATGACCACTAACTAATGGAAAAGCATAAGAAAGACAATATGGTAATTCACATTAGTGCAAGAATATGGTACGTCAGTAATGCCAGTGTCGCCAACATACGCACCGTAGATCTCAGAACAGAGACATCGTCTAAAGCTAAAAATATTTATCCAGTCAGGACTGCAGCAAGATCACCATAACACTATACTACATAATATAATATACAAGTATAAAAATAATAATGAGGACGATAAACTATAGACATGACATGATATGATAAGAATAGTACAGTTATAACACGAGGAAAATATAAAATTAGACTCGATGAAGAGAAATAAATAAATGATATATCAACAAGATGTCATGTGTACTGTGTGTGTTTTAGAATACAAACTTTTTGCATGTGGACGACCTGGGATATATATCAATCATACGTGTGGTGCACGATTGATATTATTCAGGTTATGCAGGAAGGGATTTATACAGGTAACGTAGACCATAAGCATACTCATTGTAATCCCCCTGTCACACTCATTTTTTTAATTAGGGGTATTCTAGTCATTGTGTGCTAATTTTGAATTTTTATTAATTTATTAATTAAATTGATTGGTGTTTGGCTTTGATTGGTGTTTTGGTAGTAGAAGGTGGTATAACCTTAGTAAACCTTGATTAGAAGCCTAATAATGTAATTAGATACTTATTGGCTTTTTAGATTTTTATTTAAAGCCATTGTCCATTTTAGGAAGCTTTTAATTCATTTTAAGTTATTTTTTATATAGCCTTTTTAAGCCTTTTTGTCTTTGGACTTTTAAGCAACTTGAGGAGTGTTGGCCCATGACCAAATCCTAACCCTAATCCCCCATACCCCTGGCCGACCAAACACAGCAGCCCCCCCCTTTTTCATTGTGAGAAACATAGTAGCCGTCACAAGTTCAAAACCCTATTTTTTCCTTCTACTTAAAAAGTCCATTTCTCTCGTTTCTCACCCAAATCCTTCCAAACAAAGTGCGTTGCGACCGTTGGGAGGAGAGGAATCGGTTGGATACTTGCTAGCAAGGGATCGGAGGTGTTGGACCGGAGGAAATCGGCATAGACGTGTTTGGAGGCCTGTTTCATTGAGTTTTGACACTCAATAGGTAAATCTCTCTAAACACTTGTTAATTTTGTTTTTTCTTCATAAATGCATCCATATAGGTACCTCAGACTTGTGCATGAAGTTTGGCAGGTTTTTGATTTCGTTTGATAGTCATATCGGACACGTGTCGGTCCTATGGAACACGTGTTCGACGAAATGCCACTTAAAACTGAAAATTGGTATTTTTCGATTCTGTTTTCATGAATTTATTGCTGTTATGATTTGAAATAACTTTCGTGAAGACGGATCTTGATTCGACATAATTTCAGTGTTCGAATCAGACACGGACACACGTGCACGAGGCCCGTGCATGGCCCCATGCAAGCCCTGCTGTCTGTGTGTCATAACTCGACGCACAGGACTCCATTTTGCATGAAATTTTAGGGATGCATGGGGGAAATCTCTGCCTACGTGCTCCTACAATTTCACGATGTTTCGTGAAGCATGCGCGGAGAAATCCATCGCGCACGGTTCAGCCAGTACTGTGTACGCGGCTGAAAATTGCCGCTAACACGGCCTTCATACGCGAACACGACGCGACGAGGACCCGTTCTAAGAGCACGAGCATGAAGCCCTTTACCTGGGCTACCCAAGGACCCAACCTCGAGACACGACGTGGCTCGTGTCGTGAGCCACGGGGCTCGACACACGCCTACGAGGCCGCGCGTGCGCGCACACAACCGCACGGGTTCGCGTGTCCTATGACACATAGACGCGACGTGGTGTCATGTCAGTGTGTCCTAGACCTAGACCTAGACCTGGACCCCACCTAGCTACGTGCACGAGCACGAGGCTTCTCGTGTTGCGTGTAGCATTCAAACGAGCGAAACGCACGTGCACGTACACTTGTCAATACACGCGTATTCGGGTTTCTCCGATACGCACTCCGTAGACACGATACGGACACGAATTCGACCCTGTGAGTACTCAAGCACGTCACACACATAGAAACCTTCGTGTTTGCCAAGTTTTGTGAGTT
>JANAVB010038020.1:7589638-7609638 GCA_029216955.1 Iris pallida | reverse complement strand
TAATCATGTACAAACTCTTTAGTGTAATCATGTACAAATCAAGCCGTTCACATGTCTATCTTGTACTCTAAATCACATAGTCACTTACAGTTCTCTATTATCATATATAGATAGCTTCGTTTATCAGTTTCTCTCTTTCTTTTCATGCTTATTTCTTACAGTATTTCATGTATCTTAATTTATCGCATGCTTTACATTTCCTATCAAAATATGAACAGCGTGAGATGTATTGTGTTCGTTCTCGTCCAGACTGGACTGTTAAAAATATTACAGGTGATGAGGAGGAGTTCTGTACTACATATTATGACACAGGCTTAGATGACACCGACGACTTGGACCCTCAGGTGGATCCAGCAGTCGCTGAGGACTTGGCCATTGTCTAGTTGGACTTCTAGACTAGTTTCTTGCTTAGATTGTTTTGTCTTGAGATGTACTTTCAGTTAATTAGATTTTGATGTTGTTTTGAACATTCAAACTTATTTCTTTCAGTTGTAGTTCTCAGTTGAGACTATTATCCATCTTTTATCTCTTTATTCCATCTTAGATTCTGCGATTGAGTTGTACCTTTATATTGTCCTCCTTTTGGAGCGTATATTATTATATAGGTATAGTTATATTGTTAGATATTGTGACCTAGGACATCATTCTACTGCCGATACTGCGGCGTAGGCGGGACGTACCCACTTCTCGTATCCTTACACTGGGAGCAGGTCGTGACACATTTTTTGTGGTGGCCCATGCAGGTCCAGTCGCAACTAATGCAATTTTGTAGTGGTACTCGAACTAGAGTATCACTACAGCCTACAGTAGGATATATGATATAAGTTAAGATACTCAATCACATTAGGAAAACTCTTATCTAATTTTGGCTGCTAATTGCCTTCCTTTGAAATAAACTGTCCTCCTTTGATTATGCCGTTTCCCGTATTCGCTTTATTTAATTCGGGGGCTTCACATAGTTTTGTGTCTGTATCATTTGTTGTTAGACACCATCTTTCTTATGAATCATTGCCTAGGACTTACAAGATCACGACTGGGGATGGTATCATCTTCGTCCGTGATATTTGCAAGGATCAGAGAGTAGTATTGGGAGGCCAAGAATTGGATGTGAGTCTGCTCGTAATGCCATTACCATACTACAACATTGTACTCGGTATGGATTGGTTGAGCAGGCACCATGCCAGTATAGATTGTCGTGGTGGTAGAGTTCTTTTTATAGTGCCCGGAGAGCCAGAGTTCGAGTTAACCAGACAGGAGGCGGAGCAGAGCAGCAGAGTTTTCTGTGAAGTTTCAGTAGAGGAGCAGAACGTGCCACATCCATTGATAGCTGAGTTCATGGATGTATTCCCGGAGGAGTTGCCAGGGTTACCTCCGGACAGAGATATGGAGTTCTCTATAGATTTGGTGCCCGGCACAGAGCCGATATCTCAGCACGTCTATAGAGTGAACAACAGCAAGCTAGTGGAGTTGAAGAAGCAGGTGGATGAGTTGCAGGACAAAGGCTTCATCCGATCGAGTTCTTCAACATGGGGTTGTACCAGTACTCTTTGTACCGAAGAAGGATGGGTTGGTACGGATGTGTATCGACTACAGGGCTCTCAACAGCCTCATAATCAAGAACAAGTAGCTGCTGCCGAGGATTGATGATCTGTTCGATCAGTTGAGCGGAGCGAAGGTATTCTCCAAAATTGATCTAAGGTCAGGCTACCATCAAGTGAAGGTGAAGAAGAAAGACATTCCGAAGACAGCATTCAGGACACGATATTACCAGTTTGAGTTCATGGTGATGTCGTTGGGTTATCTAACGCCCTGGCGGCGTTCATGAACCTGATGAACAAGGTGTTCCACAAGTACTTAGACAAGTTCGTGGTCGTGTTCATCGACGACATCTTGGTGTATTCGAAGATCCTAGAAGAGCATAAGGAGCACTTGAGAGTAGTTCTGGAGACTCTCAGGAAGAAGCAGCTTTATGGCAAGCTCTCGAAGTATGAATTCTTCCTGGATCGAATTAATTTCCTAGGTCATGTTGTGACCGGGGATGGAATCTCAGTAGACCCGAAGAAGATCAGAGCAGTTGAGGCGTGGACAACATCGAGTTCAGTTACGGAGATAAGGAGCTTTCTGGGATTGGCAGGCTACTACAGGAGGTTTGTTTAGGATTGCAGAACCATTGACTAGGCTAACCCGAAAGGATGCAGAGTTTATCTGGTCAGAGGAATGCCAGGTTACTTTTGATGAGTTGAAGAAGCGACTGACGATAGCCCTGATTCTGACATTGCCATCAGGATCAGGCGGGTTCACTATCTATAGTGACGCCTTATGGAAGGGTCTGGGTTGTGTCTTACAGCAGCATGGAAAGGAGATTGCCTATGTATCCAGGCAATTACGTCCGCATGAGAAGAACTACCCTACCTATGAATTGGAGTTGGCGGCAGTTATTTTTGCTCTTAAGTTGTGGAAGCACTATCTATACGGAGAGCGTGTGGAGATCTTTACAGATCACAAGAGCTTGAAGTATGTGTTTACACAGAAGGAGCTCAATATGAGGTAGAGGAGATGGTTGAAGTTGATAAAGGACTTCGATATTTTGTTCAGTATCATCCAGGGAAGGAAAACGTGGTTGCCGATGCCTTGAGTAGGTATCCGGTAGCTATGTGTTTGACGATGGATTGTCACCTGTTAGCAGATTTGAGTGCCTGGGGATCGAGATAATAGTACCGGGAGTTGAGATGCAGATGTTGGGACATGGATTCAGTCAGACTTGATGGAGAGGATCAAGTCGGCTCAGTCCGACGATCTTACTTTGCGGTGTATTCGAGAGCAGGCTCGAGCAGGACTTATGGATGAGTTTATAATTACAGAAGATGGCACTTTGAGGCACGGTTCCAGACTATGTGTGCCTAGTGGAGACCTTCGGGAGCAGGTTATGCAGGAGGCCCATCGTTCTCAGTATACTATGCATCCAGATACCAACAAGATGTATAGGGATTTGAAGAATCATGTATGGTGGTATGGGATGAAGCGGGAGGTAGCACGCTTCGTAGCCAGATGTTTAGTCTGTCAGCAGGTTAAGACAGAGAGACAGAGGCCAGGAGGACTGTTACAGCCATTGTCCATTCCGGAGTAGAGGTGGAAGCACATTACGATGGACATTATTTCAGGATTGCCACGTACACTAAGATGAAAAGATACAATTTGTGTCATCGTGGACAGGTTGACCAAATCGGCCCATTTCTTGCCATTCAAAGTAGGTTTGTCTATAGAGAAGTTAGCAGAGATGTACGTGCATCAGAATGTCAGACTTCATGGAGTTCCGGTGAGTATTGTCTCAGATCGAGATAGTCGCTTTACTTCCCATTTCTGGCAGAGTCTGTATATTAGTTGGGCACTCAGCTCAAGTTTAGTACTGCATATCACCCTCAGACGGACGAGCAGTCAGAAAAGATTATTCAGACCTCGAGGATAAGTTACGGACTTGTGTCCTAGATTTTGGAGGTTCTTGGGAGGATTATTTGCATTTGGTGGAGTTTGTATACAACAACAGTTTCTAGGCCAGCATGGGATGTCACCATTCGAGGCGTTGTATGGGCGTAGATGTCGTACTCCCTTGTCTTGGGATGACGTTGGAGAGAGAGCTTTATTGGGACCTGAGATGGTTGTTGACGCAGCTGAAAAGGTGAAGCAAACATAGATCGACTTCGCATAGCGCAGGACAGACAGCGGCATTGGGACGATAGCTACTGAAGACCTTTACAGTTTGAGGTACAGCTTAGACTTAGGATTAGGATTTTGTTTGTTTTGTGATTTTGTTTGATCATGTGATTGTTATAGTTAAATTGAGACCATTTTTGTGCTAGGTTGGAGATGTGGTATTCCTGAGGATATCTCCGACACGTGGCACTATTCGCTTTGGTGGAGGTGGAAAGCTTAGTCCGTACTTTATCGGACCTTTTGTTATCAGCGGAAGAGTCGGTGACATGTCATACAGACTGAACTTGCCTCCTGTATTAGAGGGAGTCTACAACGTATTTTCCGTATCGCAGTTGAGACGGTATATGGCAGATCCCAGTCATGTACTGGATCATTCCAAGATCGAGGTGGGCCCTACTCTTAGTTATCCAGAATAGCTCGTAGAGATTCTGGATCGACGAGAGAAGGTGCTGAGGAACCAGACGATACCCTTGGTTCGCGTAGCTTGGAGGCATCACTCTCCAGGTGAGTCTACCTGGGAGAGGGAGGATGAGATGCACGAGCAACACGCATATCTTTTTCAGCCTTGAGGTATGATTTCTCTATCCTTCTCATCTATTCAGTTTTGTCTTTAATTTTGGGGACGAAATTATTTTAAGGAGGGTAGAATTGTCACACTTATTTTTCTAATTAGGGGTATTCTAGTCATTGTGTGCTAATTTTAAATTTTTATTAATTTATTAATTAAATTGATTGGTATATGGCTTTGATTGGTGTTTTGGTAGTAAAAGGTGGTATAACCTTAGTAAACCTTGATTAGAAGCCTAATAATGTAATTAGAAACTTAATTGGCTTTTTAGATTTTTATTTAGAGCCATTGCCCATTTTAGGAAGCTTTTTATTCATTTTTAAGTCATTTTTATATAGCCTTTTTAAGCCTTTTTGTCTTTGGACTTTTAAGCAACTTGAGGAGTGTTAGCCCATGACCAAACCCTAACCCTAATCCTCCATACCCCTGGCCGGCCAAACACAGCAGCCACCCCTTTTTTATTGTGAGAAACATAGTAGTTTTCACAAGTTCAAAATCCTATTTTTTTTCTTCTCCTCCAAAAGTCCATTTCTCTCATTTTTCACCCAAATCCTTCCAAACAAAGTGCGTTGCGACCGTTGGGAGGAGAAAAATCTGCTGGAGACTTGCTAGTGAGGGATCAGAGACGTTGGACAGGAGAAAATCGGCATCGACGTGTTTGGAGGCTTGTTTTATTGAGTTTTGACACTCAATAGGTAAATCTCTCTAAACACTTGTTAATTCCATTTTTTCTTCGTAGATACATCCATATAGGTACCCCGGACCTGTGCATGAATTATGGTAGGTTTTTTATTTCATTTGATAGCCGTATCTGACACGTATCGGTCCTATAGAACACGTGTTCGACGAAATGTCACTTAGAACTGAAAATTGGTATTTTTGATTCTGTTTTCACGAACATATTGCTGTTATGATTTGAAATAACTTTCGTGAAGATGGATTTTTATTCGACACGATTTCAGTGTCCGAATTGGACACGGACACGCATGTACGAGGCCCGTGCATGACCCCGTGCATGCCTTGCTGTCTGTGCGTCATAACTCGACGCACAGGACTCCGTTTCGCATGAAATTTTATGGACGCATGGGGGCAACCTCTTCCCTTGTGCTCATAAAATTTCACGATGTTTCGTGAAGCGTGCGCGAAGAAAATCCAACGCGCATGGTTAAGCCAGCACTGTGCACGCGGCTGAAAATTGCCACTGACACGGCCTCCGTATGCGAACACGACGCGATGAGGACCCGTTCCAGGAGCACGAGCACGAAGCCCTATACCTAGGCTACCCAAGGACCAAACCCCGAGACACGACGTGGCTCGTGTCATGAGCCACGTTTCGCGTGTCCTGCGACACGTAGATGCGACGTGGTGTCGTTTCAGTGTGTCCTAGACCTAGACCTGGATGCCACCTAGCTACGTGCACGAGCACGAGGCTACTCGTGTTGTGTGTGGCATTCAAACGGGTGAAACGCACGTGCACGTACACTTGTCAATACACGCGTATTCGGGTTTCTCCAATACGCACTCCGTGGACACGATACGGACACAGGTTCGACCGCGTGTGTACCCGAGAACGTCACACACATAGACACCTTCATGTTTGCCAAGTTTTGTGAGTTCTAGTTGTGTATTTTGAGATTTGGGTTTCGAGTTGAGTTTTCGGGTTCGGTTGATATATATATTTTGAATTGATTTTGTTATAAATTAATTTTTTTGACAATTAAATTAGATTTCTGAGTATATTATGTTAATTAGATTATGAGCTTGTTGGTATTAATCTATATTTTACTTTCAAGTGATACTACCATATGTTATATATATAGCTCTTACATCTCTATGTGTGTGTATAGCTCTTTACATCTCTATGTGTGTGTATAGCTCTTACATCTCTTTACATATCTATGTGGTGTATATATATATATTATATATATAATATATATATATATATATATATATATATATATATATATATATATATATATATATTTTTTACATCTCTTTACATATCTATGTGTGTTATATATATATATATTAATAATAATATATATATATATATATATATATATAACTATGAAATATATATATATATATATATATATATATATATATATATATAATATATATATATATAATATTATATAATATATATAATATATATATAGATACTTGGTTGTATTTATATATACATGTGTCTATATATATATATATATATATATATATATATATATATATATATATATAATATATATATTATATATATATATATATAATTATATATATATATATATTAGGAAACCCTTTCCTTTTATTAAAGAAGGCTCGAAAACCGAAGCCTAAACACGTATAGGCGCAAAATGTCGAAGCCTATACAAGTATACCACAAAAAGAAAGAGGGGGGGGGGGGGGCGAAACAACCGCCAGGAACTAGGGGGGAGGACAGACCAGAATGTTCTCGAACTGTAGGAGCACAGCGTGCTCCTCTTGCGGCATTGGCGAAAAACCTCCCGAGCGAGCTGGTCGACAGAGTATTGGTGACCTTCGTATCTCGCCTTGTTGCGATTCTTCCAAATCACCCATGTATCGGCCGCTGTGACGATCTAGTGGCTATGGGAGACAGAACCCCAAAAGGCCGCTAGATCGTGGAAGCGTCCGCGGTCCGGGTCTATGTTGAATAACTGGTTAAGGGTCCTCCAAATACTGTTTGGAAGGGCCCCATGACAGAATGTGTGGTCGATAGTCTCCATCTGACGCTCAGAGCAGCAGGTGCATGCAGAAGCTAAGCTGATCCCGATAGTGTTGAGGGTGTCGTCTGTAGGTAACTTCATTCTAATGGCTCTCCACATTAGGAAGGACCACTTCTTGGGGATGCAGGTTTGCTAATAGTGCGCAATGGGAGTGTGCTGCTGTCCGGTACCCTGGATGGCGCATCTCGCCGACCTCAAGAAAATGCCCCCGACGCTTCCAGTTTCCATCTCAGCTCGTCTGCCTCGTCTCCAATGCGTATTCCACTCGCACGAATGCTGTCTACCACTTCATTACCGGACCATTCATGAATCTGATCCCACTTCCAGTCTTCGTTGGTGGGGTTCCACAAGTCTCTGATCCTGCTGCCTCTCGGGATCTCCGTACGACAAGGGATCATGCTATCCCCGACCCATCTCCAGGAATGGGTCCGAATCACCCGTACCCAAATGAAGTCTCATTGCAGGCTCGGAAAGGTCTCGGCTAATGAGGATACGACGCCATGCCGCTGAAGATCTAAAGTTGGAAGTAGCCAAAGAAGGGTGGGTGTGTTGAAGTACTGGCTTTCAAAACCTGCTCCATAAGTTGTTGGTCATGCGCAGTTTCCACCATAATTTCATCAAAAAGGCTTTAACAATGTGAGTGAGTTTGGTGAAACCCAAACCCCCTTCGCCGGTAGGATGAGCCATAGAGTCCCAACTGGCCCAGTGATGCTTATCAAGGCCGTTACTATGCCCCTAAAAGAAATTATAAACGATCTGTTCGATCTATGACAGGACTATCTTAAGCGGTAAGCAAGCGGCCAGAGTATGAATGGGGATGGAGGTGAGAACGTGGTTGATGAGGATCATCTTGCCACCAGGGGATAAGGTAGCATTGTGCCCCCCGCGAGCTTCTTCATGATTCTATTAGACAAGTCCTCGAATAGGGCACGTTGGATTTCCCGTACGCTAGAGCGTAGCCAAATAGTTGAACGGAGGGTAGGCAACGAGAAGGATGTTAGGTTGGAGAGATTGGTGGCATGCTCTCTTTTAGTCTTGTGGTGGGCGTAGATTATGCTCTTAGAGTGGTTGATCTTCTGGCTTGAGCATCTAGAGTACCGCGACAGTGTGTTGTGGACCACTGCCACCGCTCCTTCATCCCCGGAAGAGAAGATAAGTAAACCGTCAGCGAAGGCCAGATGGGTGATGATAGGGCACCCGCTGGAAGTGTGATAGTGCTGGAAGTTGGGGGTGTTGACCATGTTGTTAAGGTTCCTGCTCAGGGCGTCAGCAGCAATGATGAAGACCGTGGCGGATAGAGGGTCGCCTTGTCTGACCCCGTGGTAGGATTTGAAGAACCCTTCGGCCTGGCCATTGATGACCGTCGAGAACCAGGAATTGCTGATGGATCTCCAAACGATGTTGGTCCAATATTTCGAGAACCCGAAAGCTCTGAAAACCCATATGATAAACTGCCAATCCAGCCCGTCATATGCCTTCTCCATGTCAATTTTGACAGCGATGTTGTCCCCTCTACCAGGGAATTTCATGCAGGTGATTAACCCTTGGGCCAGCATAATATTGTCCTGGATGTTCTTCCCACGGACAAACCTGGTTTGCTCCTCCGATATGATCTTGGGGAGGATTTCTGCCATTCTCGTCACGTTGACCTTGGATATGATCTTATTGATGAAGTTGCAAAGACTGATTGGACGAAAGTCGCGGAAGGACTCCGGGTCATCTTTTTTTGGGATAAGGATGAGATTGGCACTAGAAATGGCTTTGGGGTAAATAGCACCTTCGAAAAAGGCGACGCCTACTTCGGTGATGTCCTGTTTGATAATGTCCCAGCAAGTATGAAAGAAAACCCCCGAAAAGCCGTCCGGTCCTGGCGCACTGTGTTCATTCAGAGCCCACATTGCATCCTTGACTTCCTGGGCAGTTGGGGGACATTCCAACTGGGCGTTGTCGGTGTCGTTGATGAGGAGGAGGATTTTGTCAAGGAATGACCTATCTTTGTAAACAGTCTCTTTGGAGAAAAATTTGGAATAGAAGTCCGTGGCAGCCACTTGGATACTCTTATGGTCAGTAATGATGTTCCCATTGTCATCTGTCGTCCGATGGATCGATAGCTTCTGTCTGCGACCGTGAACGCAGGCATGAAAATACTGCGAGTTTTTATCCCCCTCGCTGTCCCATTTCAACCTCAATTTCTGCTTCAGAAATCAGCCTCCACTTTGATCCTGAACACATTATTTTAGCTCGGTAAGGTTGAGAGCACTCCTGGCCGCAACTGAGCAATCCGTGACGACCAAATTTTAGCTCGGTGACGTCGTCCTCTGCAACCCGAACGGCTTGAAAGATGTCCCCGTAGGCAAGTTTGC
Organism: Iris pallida; assembly: GCA_029216955.1. NCBI lineage: Eukaryota > Viridiplantae > Streptophyta > Magnoliopsida > Asparagales > Iridaceae > Iris > Iris pallida. The sequence continues at coordinate 7,600,255 of JANAVB010038020.1, read as the reverse complement.
TCCAACTGGATAAGGCTCTTCTCGTGGCCTTAAGCCTGTTGCTAACCCTGACTAGGGGGTTGAGGGATTCCTCTTGATTCCAAGCTTCCGCGATGATGCCCCAAAATTGGGGGTGCTCGGTCCAGAAGTCAAGGAATTGGAAGTTCTTTTTGGATGAATGAGTGTTGTTATTGATCTCCACCAGCAGCGGAGCGTGGTCGAATTCCGTGGAGTTTAGGTGGGACAGGTTGGTAGTGACCCCATTCCGTGCCAGAAGGCGTTCGTGAGGATCCGGTCGAGTCTGGAGTATTGACGACGATTCTCCTCCTGCATGTTACACCAGGTGAATGCATTGCCAGTGAACTGGAGAGGGCTAAATGGGCATTGAAGATGAAGTTGTTGAAGTCTTGCATGGCATGAACGGGAGGAGGGCAGCCTCCGAATTTCTCAGAGCTGTTGGTGATCGCATTAAAGTCCCCAATACAAAGCCACGGAGAGTTGGCATGGGGTAATGGATGTCGAGGAGGTCATTCCAGAGGTGTTTTCTGTCCGTGATATTGCAACTGTCGTGGACCACAGATAGGATGGCACGTTAAGGGAGGCTATGGTGATCAAACCAACAGGAAAGGGCCTGTTTGGAGTCCTGGATGACTCCGAAATTGACGTCTTTCGTGCATAGGATCCAAATGTCGTGTCTGCCCGCTACGGCCGATGAAAGACCCAATTGCAGCTGGATAGATTTTATTCTTTTGGGCAGGATTTTTGGATCTGGGATAATAAGGATGTCAATCTTGTGGATTTTCCGCAGACTGGTGATTCTTCTTAATGTAGGTTTGTTCGCTAGACCGCGAACGTTCCAGGATTGGATGTTAAGCATTAATAGATTTGTGGGGTGTTTTTTGTTCCGCCTTGTGGCGGATCTGGTTTGAATGTAGAGGGACTATGATTTGGGTCGACCCCGCTCGAGGTTGATGGTCCGACCTCGGTCGAGGCAGGGTAATCGTTGCAAGTTTGGTCCGGAAGGTCCGGGTGCTGGCTGACCGATTCCCCGGTAGAGTCCAGGATAGGGTTCACGGGGGGTATCGTGATAGAGTCACTAGTACTCCCTGTTGGCAGAATAGTAGGTTGGAGATGGAAACTCGCGGCTTGGACCTGTAGACCTCTCCGAACTTGATCCGACCCCAGAATAGCTAGGGCTTGAACCACAGAGACTTCATTGGTATGATTGTCATCATCGATGATCTCGGTGACCGGTGCCCCGTTGTCCGGATAGGGAAGATTCTCGATGAGCGCGAGGTCGGCTGGGGGAGATCCTGTCTCTGAAGTGGGTTCCTCGCCTTCCGACTCAAGAGCGTCGAATTGGTTGGAGAGGGTGATTGCTTGGGTGTTAAAGGGGATCAATGCTTTGCTGGGTGATTCGCTCGAGGCTAGAGAGCCGCCACTGGAGCCGAATCGCGTGTGCGAGTTCGGGCGAGGTAGGATGGGTGGCAAGGGTATCCTCCCCTCCGATGGCCCGCTGTCTTTTCGGGGATGTTTCTTCTTAAGTTCAGGGTGTAGGCGGTGGCAGTGCTTGACGAGGTAACCTCTTAGATGGCAATGGTTACAGAAAAAGATGTGATTGTCATAGAGGATTTGTTGAGTGTGGGTTTGGTTGCCCAACTCGATTATGATGAAGTTGGGAGGTTCGGAGGTGAGGTCGAGCTCCACACAGATTTTGGCATAGTGTGCCTTGGTGAGGTTGCTTGTCTCTTGGGCTGAGGCCACATACATGCCGAAAGAGTTGGCAATACGCCGGAGAGACGCTGGGACAAAGCAAATGAGGGGCAGATTAGGCAGAGTGACCCAGGCGACGACCTTCGCAGAGTCTTCTTTGGCGGTAAAGTCAGCTGACCACTTGACGATCTTCATCTGGTGGGAGTCTATCCTGCAAGTGCCTTTGGACCATACAGTCCTATGGTCAACCTCGGATGAAAGGTGAAGGAGAATGTGTTTGGGGTCAAGGGGAGCCAGTCGATAATCCATCGACAGTCTCCAACTGGCTATCGTCTCCTGCACCCTTGGGAATTTAGGACAGTCGTTAGAAAATTTGAGGATGAAAGTATGGGGAAGGAAGTCGATAGCGATGACAGTTCCAAGTCGAAGAACGGAACGAGGGTACCATGGACTCCTGAGAGTACTCAATGTCTGGAAGGTCGATGGCTGGGAAGAGGGGGCCCTGCACAGAAGTGAGATCCGGGTGCAGCTTGGCGGCGTAGGTCGGCGGAGCAGTCCTGGCCGAAGGAGGGGGCTAAGACGCTCTGCAGGATGGAGGAGGAGTAATCAATGGAGGGGTCTGCTCGGGAAGGGGCAACAGAGCCGAATGGTTGGCCGGAAGAGGGCTCCCAGGGAGAGGGTCGGCCGGAACGTGTTCTCCAGCGGGGGAATGGCCAGAGCGGTCACCGCTCTGCCACCAGGGTCTGCACCTCGGCAACCGGAGGCGGCGATACGGCTGGGTCCACAAGCCAGACCGAGCACGAGGCGAGAAGGATAGAGGGAGTGATAGGGCTACATGGTACGGGAGCCAAGGTAGCGGGGGGAGGGGCGAAAAAGAGGGTACTGGGGAGTCGGAGTCCGCGGGGGAGGGGGACGGAGAGAGCGGAGGACGTGGAGTAGATAGGGGGAAGGAATGTGGCCGGGATGGAGAGCTGGAGGGAATGAAGGGAGGGACAGCAAGAGACTCGGGAGGGGCGGCCTGAGGAGGATGAGCGTAGAGGGGAGAGTTTGCGTAGAGGTTGTGGGAATGGAGAGGATGAGCGTGTAGGTCCTAAAAATCAAGTTGCACCCATCAAAAAACAATGAAAATCAAATAGAGCACCCTTCAAATAAACTGCGTAGGAGACAGACTGCGCAACAAATCAACTGTGCGAGGCCGAACCGCGCTAACATCCAATGCAATGCTGACGTGGCAACGTCATCATTACCTGACACGAAATCAGATTTTCTGACAACTGACAACCCGAAAAGCGAGGAGTCTGTTCATTTCTCGAGCCGCGTCGCATCCTAGGACAGCTGTCAGCGCGGTCCAGCTGTCAACTCCCAGCACAGTCTTCCAGCCCAACCGAAGCGCAGTCTGTCAGATCCTCTTCAGCGCAGTTCGATCCCAGCGTAGTCTGAAGCTAGCGCAGTTCAAGCAGCGCAATCCATCAAGATAACTGACATTATATACATGGCCTACATGCCATCAATTGCTCACCACGTGGAAACCGTCTGTACACGACCATGCGCATTTCAATCAAACAATGCTATGCGTCTAATACAGTTGAGCTACGATCGAGTAACTACCAGCACAGTTTGCTGCTTGTGCAGTAAATAACTACTAATTAGTTATTTTCCAGAACTCTATAAATAGAGTTTCAAAGTCCTTCATTTAAAAAGATCAGATCATTCAAGATCATCACAGAGATCAGGAGTTCTTACCCAAGTGCTGCTGCATTCTTCAGAGGCTATCGTCTTCACAGTTCAAATCGTCCAAGGGATAAAGCGATCGTCTTCAGATCGGATTTCTATAGTTGTACTTTCCCAGAATTCAATTGTAATCTTCTTACAAAGTTTGTGAAATAAAAAGAATTTTTGTTTTTGCAAACAAAATGGCGACTCTGCTGGGGACGACTTTCTCCTCCGACGAGGAAGTGACAACTCAATGTGACGTTGCGTCTATCGGAAAGACGCAGAAGATGCTGGTTGCGAAGGTCAACCAGACTGCCTACGAGGTGATGATCAACTCCGGGGCTACTCGTCGTACTGCAACCTCTGCCAAGAGCAAGGTTCGTTCAGTGTGGACTCCAAAGTCCTCTGCGCAGTCCTCAACGCAGTCCTCTGCGCAATCATCTGCGTAACCTGCTGTCTCTGCTGCTAAAGAGCCATTGGCCACTTCTGCTCCTGCGTAAAACACCACCCACATTACCAAAGTACAAGCCAGAACTCCTGCGCAGTGTACTGCTCCTCTTGCTGCTGTGCAAGCTACTTCCTATGCTGCTATGGCTAAGTGCAAGACTCCTCTTCCTCTGGCGTAGTTGGCCGCAACTTCACCTGCGCAATCCATTGAAGCCAGAACTCCTGCTACGCAAACTACAGTTTCTGTGGCCAAAAGGCCATCTGTCAAAGCTACCCAGGCACAATCAACCCTAGCACAAGCTGTTCCAGCGCAGTCTAATAGGGATAGTTCTTTGGCTAATCTCTTCTTCTCACAGCAAGGGAAAAACTCTGCTCCTCTTCCCAAACACCTTGTTGCTCCAGCGCAATCCACTGGGGGTAGTCTGTTGACTGTTCCTCCTCCTCCTCAGAACAAAGGAAAAGGCCCGTTGGCCTTTTCTCAAACTTCTTCGTTCTACGACTTGGAAGACAACAGAGGGAAACGCTCTTTAGCTAATCCTTCTTCACAAAACAAGAAAAAAGGTTCTTTGGTCTTTTCTCAGTCTTCTCCAGTTTTTACCGTAGAAGATCCATCTGAACGTGCCTCGGCACCAATCAGTACAAGAACTCTCTCAAATAAGAGTTCTTATTTCCCTGCCAAAGGGAAATGTACTGATCAAAGAGGTATTTTGCCTACTCCGGTAGCAGAACTCCAAGATCTCCCAACTCTCAGGATATCCCGCTCAAAATAGGGAAAATTACTGGTGTCTCAGACAGAAACCCCTGGGGGAGAATTTGCTGATCTAAGGACTTATCCCAATAGACCAGCTTCGGTAAAACACAAACAGCCAATGTCGAAGATGAACCTGCATCAGAGGCAAACTTCCAAGATGAAAAATCCTGACACCTATGCTAATGAGGTGAGTACTTCTCTGTATACTCACGGGACAAAACATCTGAAGAATCGGAACCATGTTCTGAATGTGGTCAAAGAACATATCCCTCAGACTTCTTCTCGTCCCGTCATTGTTCCTGATCTCCGAGAGCACCTCAAGTAAAAAATGGGACAACATCTCAACACCTCCAGTTCAGCCACTTGGACACCATTGTAATGACAAGGTTATCATCAAGTGCTGTTGTCAGACAACAAAACGATCTGTCTTCGATCATCTGAATTTTGCAACGTCTGAACCAATGTCAGAAGATGAAGACGAAATGTTGTATGCTTCCGTCAACATGACTTCTCGAGACACTGGGGGTAGAAAGTGCTCCAAGCACAGCAAGTCTCGTAGGCCCAGCTAGCGGTATTTAGATTTACTCCAAGAATCTTCTGAAGGAGTATTTCGACATACCAGATCCCGAAGCCGAGACACAATCGGTCAAAGGAATCTTCTCCAAGATCCTTCTGGTCATCTCCCTATTTCTTATTCAGGAGATGATTCTTTCTCTGATTATGATGTATACAGCAAAAGTTCTGAACAAACAGTGTCTTCTATTGTACCTAGAGAAGTGACAGCATACGTTGTCACTGAAGACCCAGATGCTTCCAGTTCAGCAAATCAAGAACAGCGAATAGCTGCACTGGAGGACAAGCTGAAGACCATGGCTGAAATGGTCGCAAGTATGCATTCTATCATTGTGGCCCAACATACAGTACCACCGACTGCACCTGCTGTAAATCCAGAGATTATAGTGTCATCGATGTCTGCCAATGCAGGTCTGGGGGTAGTATCTCATCAAATACCCCCTGTACAAATTTAACCCACACCCAGTCAGTCAGGAGCTGGAGGTAGATCTTACCATGCTGTTCCTCCTCCTAACACTCAGCCTGCTCCTTCTGCATCATTGGAGGATGCTAATGAAGCTATCAAACTCTTGCACACTTAATTTGAGGCCTTCAAAGAGAAGGACAACTTACAGAGATTGGGGATCAAACAACCCTACCCAGTTGAATGGAAGGAAGTCCCATTTCCTCCAAAGTACAAAATCCCTATAATTTTGCTGTTTGACGGCAACACCTCTCCAAGTCAATTCATTAACCACTTTGAGGTAATGACTGTTCAACTTCAGCCAAATGACGCTCTTCTTACCAGGGTGTTCGTTGGCTGTTTAGCCGGTGTAGCATACGATTGGTACAGGAGCTTGCCCGATGGCTGTATCACCTCTTTCTCGGGTTTGAAACAAATCTTCTTGGAGCGATTCTACGAGGGAATCAACGATATGACCATGTCGGCCCTCAACAAGATCAAACAAAGATACAATGAAACCGCTGAGAGTTTCATTGAAAGATTCTGCCGAGAAGCATTAAAGATGCCTCCTGGAACTCCGGCCGCTGTCACTATAGATACCTGCAAGGCAAATCTTTTGCCTATTATCAGCATGTGGACGGGGTCAACTCAATTTCAAGACTGGCCATCATTCATTGTCAATGCTAAAGCAGCTGAAGTTAGCGCTGACAAATTCAAGCAGTTGGGGGTACACATGTCTAACCCCGACCGGGATGAACACCCGACAGCTAGTAGCAGTAATCGCCAGAATAACCACAAAGGTAAAGAAACTTTGAACATCAATCTGAAGAACAAAGAATCTCTGGCTGTCAACGTAGCTCCACCTACGTCTGCTTCTACTCCTTCTGCCCCTCCACCAAAGGAACCTCGTCCGAAAGTAGAGTACTCCTTTGACGAGAACGACACCGTGAGCATCTTCGATTGCTTAATCAAAAGCAATAAGCTCCAACTCCTAGACCCGAAGAAGCCCGACGAGGTCGGTAAGACTGATCATCCCAATAATGTGTTTATCACAGGTTCATTGGACATCCCACTCGACCATGTTACGTGCTCAAAGGCAAAATTCAGGAGTTAGTCAATGCTGGTGTTGTCACTCTTCAAAAGATGAGAAGACTGTTATCGCGAACATGGTCTCAGTACAGTTCGGTAACTTTCCTCCACAGATGGTACCGTATGGTGTCATCCCTATCTCCAAGGCCACTCTTGAGATCGAGAATCTCCCTCCTCCACGGAGTGAAGGTCTCGTCCCCTTATCTTTTGATAATGGTGAGATTATGTGGATCTACCCAGATCTTGTTTCCGACTTCGAGGCTCCTTCTAAGCAAAGACCGCTCCAAGGGCAAAACAAAGATCTGCAATATGGTGTCTTTTGACCCCATAGTTGAAGAGGAAATCCTACTGGGTACCAGGTCAGGGAAAGCCTACCTATGGGAAGTTCCTAAAAATTAAGAAAATCCTGCTTCTTCTTCTGAGTCTGATCCAGTGTAACCTATCTCTGCGGAGGGCATCCCTGCTGTGTCTTTACCGGTTGTAGAACCCATTCCCCCTAAGTCGACAGCAGCCGACAAAGGCAAACAACAAGTCCATTTCAACAAACCTTTGAAGAAGTCATCTCCTTCTGGACTTGAGAAGCCATACAACTTTGATATTTTGGCCCAACTAGATAATAACCGGCCAGGCTGTCAATCTTCGAGCTCTTGTACCTCTTCAAAGAGACTCGAAAACTCTGAGTGAAGCTCTGATGCAGGCGGAAACCTGTCTAACCCTCCTAAAGAAGTTGAAAGCAGAGCCTGTCTCTTGCCTCCATTGTCACAGTGTGTTGGAGTTAATTCCAAACATTACCTTCACGCAGAATGATATGCTGATGGAAGACAATAGGCATGACCATCCTCTATACTATACAGGATATGTCGACTCGGTAAAAGTCGATCGTATTCTGATAGATCTAGGGTCAGCCCTCAGCATCATGCCGAAGTCAATGTTAGATGCACTGAAGATTCCAGTACATATTCTTTCCAGTACAATTACCACCATCCTGGGGTTCAACCAAGGAATAAGTGAGCCTTGGGCAAGATTCGCCTAAAACTCCAAATTGGCAATCTTCGCACAAAGGTGACCTTCTACATTATAGACAATCATGGTTGCTCTTACAATGCTCTTTTGGGGAGACCATTCCTTCACGATCACAACATTATTCCTTCGACTCTCCACCAAAATTTTAAGTATGTGGATGACAATGGAAAAGTTCAAAAAGAGGTTGCAGATCTCTACCCTTTCAAAGGTGTCGTAGCATATTGCAACGATGCTCGCATGTATAAAGATGAGTTCATGAAGGTAGTACTGGCTCTGGACACTGAAGAAGAACAAGAAGCAGTACCCAATGACACTCTCATCATACCTGTCAAAGAGCGTGTTTCTCGTCCTCAATCCTCCAAACCATTGGCTATTCAATTGCCAGTCCAGAAGCAACCAATTGATGGTGGTCAAGATCAAAGGAAGCTCACCTCTTCTGAGCCACTTGTTATCGACCTACGTCATAACAAGGATAAAAGGCAGCTCACCTCTTCTGAGCCACTTGTTATTGATTTATCTCATAACAATGATAAAAGGGAGCTCACCTCCTCTAAGCCACTTGTTATCGACCTCCGTCGTAACAAGTCCAATCCTCCTCCACGTTCTTCTTTTCCTTCTCTTGTAATCAATCTGACCAAGTCTGCTAAGGCTAAAGGTCCTGTTGTAAATACACATGTATAAATCAATAAAAAAGCATCTCCTTTCCAGTATACTGATGTCATTTATCATGCTAAGTGCTATTTGGATATGTTAGATAGCTTTCAGTCATTTACAATGGGAGTTGTACAGTTTCTTCAAACAGAGGTCTTACTCGAAACCCATATGATTCATACTTTGTTGTCCCTTCTCGAAAGAGAGGCGAGAGTCCAATACTTTTTAGTAAAGGACCAGAACAAAAATTCAGCTATACGGATGATAGCAAAAATAACGGTATTGGACGTCTCCAACTCCGTCGTTATAGTCAACAATCAAAAGACATCATCCGAAAGAGGGTTATGATTTCAAGAATGGCCTCAACTACGGTAAGGGTAGAAGAACTCCTATCCGTACGGTTGTTCCGGAAGGAAAATCAGAGATGTACTACAATAGGACAAAAAAAGGTCTCGAATATGCTTCATCTTCGACCTTATCTCCAGCAGTCTCCGAATCCGATAGTGAGAAGCACTCTAACTCTTTTGATTCCAGATTATAGGACTCTGACACCAGCATTGGTCAGATTCATCAGTTGATCGTATCTTCTAACATGGTCTCTGCCGAACTTCCAGAAGGTTATGACGAAGATATCGAAGAAAGTCCTGAAATAGATCCTTGGGCTCAATGATTGGATACCCAATAAGAACTCCGATTCGAACAACGAGAACCTCCTACCGAAGATCAATTGGTTCAAATTGACGTAGGAGAAAATGGGTCACCTCGTCCAATATTCATCAGCAAGAACCTTCTCGAGGCGGATAAGCAAGAATTAATTCTTCTTATTCGAGAATATATTGATGTCTTCGCCTGGAGTTATGAAGACATGCCAGGTTTAGATCCCAAAGTTGCTACTCAAATTGAATATCTTGCCTATTGCAAAGCCAGTTAAACAACATCAAAGGCGATTCAAGCCAGAAATGATGGACGCTATTGATGATGAAGTCAAAAAGCTTATAGCTTGTGGCTTTATTCGAGAAGAACAACATCCAGATTGGGTAGCCAATGTTGTCCCAGTCTTGAAGAAAACTAGCAAAGTTCGAGTTTGTATCGACTTTCGGGATCTTAATGAAGCCTGTCCAAAAGACGAGTTTCCTCTCCCCATCACAGATGTCATGATCGACAACACTTGTGGGTTTGAAAGGATATCCTTCATGGATGGATTTTTCGGATACAATCAAATTCGGATGAATCCTGAAGATAAAAAACACACTTCTTTCCGTACTCCTCGCGGAGTCTACTGCTATACCGTGATGCCATTTGGTCTCAAGAACGCTGGTGCAACTTACCAATGAGCTATGAGTACCATCTTTCGAGATCATCTGTGTAAGACTGTCGAATGCTATGTGGACGATATTGCTGTCAAGAGTCATCTAAAGGAAGATCACGTCCAAGATTTAAGAACTATCTTCAATCTAATGCGCCAACATCAGCTGAAAATGAATCCCACCAAGTCATTCTTGGGTGTCTCTAGTGGTAAATTTCTCGGCTTCATCATTACCTCTAAAGGTATACATGTGGATCCCGAGAAGATCAAAGCCATTCAAAAGATGCGTCCTCCACGCAAACTAAAAGAGCTACGAGGATTCCAAGGTCGACTTGCGTACATCAGGAGATTTATTTCAAATCTGTTTGGACGCTGCAGACCATTTACTCAGCTAATGAAGAAAGGTGTCTCTTCATTTGGACTGAAGAATGTCAACGAGCATTTGACGACATAAAAATATATCTCATGAACCCACTAGTCTTGGTGCCACCAATCTCGGGCATACCATTCTTAATGTATGTCCGTGCTATGGATCATTCATTGGGTGCTTTACTTGCCCAAAAGAACAAAGAAGGTCATGAACAGGCCATACTATCTTAGTTGTACTATAATTGGTGCCGAACATCGTTATAGTTCGGTCGAAAAAGAATGCTTAGCTCTTATGTTCGCTGTTCAAAAGACTCGACATTACATCATTGGAAAACTATTCATTATTTCCCGAATTAATCCACTTCGGGTACTGACGAAGAAGCAAAGTACACTCAATTCTCGACTGGCTACATGGGCTATTCTGCTAGCCCAATATGACATGGTATATGTTCCACAAAAGTCTGTTAAAGGTCAAGCACTGGCGGACTTTTTAGCAGCTCATCCTATTCCAGAAACATCTAAACTTTACGATGAAATTCCAGACGAGACATTGGAAGCAAA
>JANAVB010038020.1:7370984-7492795 GCA_029216955.1 Iris pallida | reverse complement strand
ATTCAGGACGCCGAAAGGGTTTCCCGAGCTTCTGCTAACCTGGAGCGTGCTCTGGAGAAGTTTGAGGATGGCTGGCGGGCTCATGCGCACCTGGAAGTACGGTGCTGCTGAATCAGGAGGACGAACACCGGGCCAAACAGAGGTTTGAGCGGTCGAGTACCCTGTTGAGAGACCGTCTCATGGCATTATGTATCGCCAAACAATAGTCGGCTTTTTCCTTCTTTTATTTATGTTCTTTTTCTTTCTTTTTCCATCCTGTAATAGGGACATAATCCCAGATAATGTAGTACCTTGGATTCTGAATAAATGAGCATGTTTCGACTCATCCTTCATTTCTTGTACTTGTTGTATTTGTGACATTTTTTTTGTCCTACTGGGGATTATTCGTGGACCTGTTACCCTGGGCATACCTTGGTTTTAGGTACGGATAACAAGTTTGAGAGGGATACCTAGAACAACTTTGCGATGAGGGGGTTGTGGAAGTTCTTGGTATTGAAAGAATGCCAGGGAGCAGCTGGGCTTCCAAGACATGATAAGAAAAGAGTGGCATGTACTAGAAAACTTAGTACAGCATTTGTGGTCGACTGCGGACATTTGTGGTCAACAGAGGACATTGGCGATCAACAGAGGACATTTGTGGTCGTCGGAAGACATTTGTGGGCCTATTATCCTTGGCGTATCCTGGGTTTTTTTTGGTACGGATAATAAGTCGAGAGAGAACCAACATACTTACTCAGAGGTAATAAGGACGTGGTAAATATGAGGGTTTTTTCGATGGAGCCTTCCCACTCAGAGGTAATGAGGACATGGCAGGAGTGGGCTCCATGAAGGGGTACATAGAACAACTCAGAGGTAATGAGGACATGGAAGTTCTATGTGAGGGGGCGGTTTGTTTTTGATGGAAGTGAAACAACTCAGAGGTAGCATCGACATGGTTGTCTTAGGAAATTTGTGGATCTGTTACCCTTTTTGTGCACTGGAAGTGCGGGTAGTGGATCATGAGGAAGGAGCTTTTTTTAGGAAGAAAGTTCAGAGGTATGATCATACGTGACTTACTACCCAAAAGATGCGATATAGATTGACCAGGATGGGAGTTCAACGGTACATACGGGTACATAACTCGACAAAATGGAAGATTTGGAGGCAGAATGTGAGTTCAGCGGTACCGAAGGGTACATAACTCAACAGTCTGAGATATTTGGAAGTAGAATATAAGTTCAGTGGTACCAGAGGGTACATAACTCTACAATCTGAGATATTTTAGGGATGAATGTAGGTGAGTTTAGTGGTACCAAGGGGTACATGACCCGATAATCTAAGATATTTGGAGGCCGAATGTGAGTTCAGCGGTACCGGAGGGTACATAACTCAACAATCTGAGATATTTTGGAGACAGACTGTGGGTTCAGCGGTACTGGAGGGTACATAACTCAACAGTCTGAGCTATTTGCGGTATGTCATTTCAGACATAATACTTCTTTAGAAACTTGCCGTTGATGGGCAACATGAGCAAGTCTCCATTTTGTTTTGCGAGGCGGTAAGCTCCATTGGAGAATACAGCATCGATGATGAACGGACCTTCCCACTTTGGCTGGAACTTGCCGGCGGTCGTGTGAGTCATGACCATCGGCCTCCGAACTGCCAAAACAAGATCGTCTACTTGAAACGTTCTGATTTTGACCTTCTTGTTGAAAGCTCCGGAGATTCGGGCTTGATATAGCTCAATTCGTTGCTGAGCTAACAGGCGCTTCTCGTCTAAGGCCTCCAACTATTGTAGTCGGCGATGGTGATTATCGTATGTTGTCAGCCGATAGGTGAGAGCGACGCAGAGCGAAGGGATTTGGGTCTCCAAGGGGAGAACTGCCTCACTCCCGTATACCAGGAAGAATGGTGTGTTCCCGGTGGCCGTCCGTACTGTAGTACGGTACGCCCATAAGCATTCGCCGAGCTTTTTATTTCAGTCGCGTTTGTTTGATGACACAAACTTCTTGAGAATCTTGATGATTGTTTTTTTGAATGCTTCAGCCAGACCGTTAACCGCTGGGTTGTATGGTGTTGAAGCAATATTCTGGATCCGGTGTTTATCGCAGAACCGATAGAAGGCGTGGCTAGCGAACTGCGGACCATTATCATGGATGATCCTTCAGGGCAGTCCAAAGCGATAAATTACGTGATGCTTGAGGAAGCTGATCATGTTTGAAGTCTTGACTTTTGCCAGCAGAATAGCCTCCGTCCATTTGGAGAAGTAATCAGTGATTGCGAGTATGAAGCGGTGTCCCCTGGACGAAGGTGGAGTGATCGGGCCAATGATGTCCATTCCCCATGCTTCGAATGGCCAGGATGCCACCGTCGGATGTAGAAACTCGGATGGCTGGTGGATGAAATCTGTGTGGACTTGACAGGCTTTGCATTTTCGTGCATAGTCTATTGCATCTGCAACCCTCGTGGGCCAATAATAGCCCATTCGTCGAAAACGATCCTGTAATTTCGGGCCAGGCTGATGGGTCCCACAGATGCCGTCATGAGCTTCACGTACGGCTTCTTTGGCTTCTGTATTTGACAGACACCGAAGCAGTAATCCATCGTATGATCATCGATACAGCATTTTTGTCTCTGTATCGTAGAAGAATCTAAGGGAACGTCTTCTGATAGATGTGGCTTCCTTAGGATTCTCTGGCAGGATGTCGTAGACTACGAAGTCAATGAATGGTTGTCTCCAATTTGGTGCTTTGTCGACTGCCAGTATGGAATAACTCTTAACACATTGAATATTATTCCTGGGACAGACCAACTCACGGCCTATTATGTCAACCAGATGATGAACATGATTCGGAACTACAAAGGAAGTGGCGAGACCTGCTAGGACATCGGCTTCAATGTTTTGGAGCCTGGGAACATGTTCTATGAAGAACCCTTCCAAGGACGAGATGATGTCAATCGCTATTTGGTGATAGGGGATCATGTCTTCATGGCGAACCTCGTATGAACCTCGAATCTGATTGACGATTAGATGTGAATCGCCATATGCTTTGAGGTATTCTACCTCCAGCTCCTTTGCAAGTCGGAGGCCAATGACCAGAGCGTTGTATTCGGCCACATTGTTTGAGCAGGACTCCGTGAGGGAGTAAGCCCGATTGATCACCAGCCCAGAGGGAAAAATGAGCACCACTCCGACTCCAGCGACGATGTTGTCCTTGGGCCCCATTCTGGAAGTACCGTCGAAAAACATTCGCCATATGGTATCATGAGAGATCATATTTGAATTGGCGACCTCGTCTGGTATCTCTTTATCTATTCTGGTTGACACTGAACCTGGATGAGGCGCTAAAAAGTCTGGTAGAGCTTGACCTTTAACCACTTTCTGTGGAACGAAGATCATGTGATAGGGGGACAGTAGTATCACCCAGGTAGCGAGACGAGAGCTGAGTGCGCCTGGCTTAGTCATGAGGACCTTAAGAGGGTTGACTCTTGATATGACATGGATGGTTTGTCCTGTGACATAGTATCGTATCTTCTGAATGACGAACACTAGAGTAAGACACTCCTTTTCTACGGCAGTGTATCGGTGCTCTGGCCCCATCATCATTCGGTTGAGGTAATATATAGCTTGATCATGGCATGCATCATTGTTTTGTGCTAGTAGAGCACCGAGAGAATGCTCCATAGCTCGCACATAGAGCAAGAATGGTTTCCAGCAACTGGGGCGACCAAGACTGGAGGGTTCGTCAGATATTCTTTGATGCTGTCGAATGCATGCTGGCATTCTTCATCCCATATGAAGGAGACGCCTTTCTTCATGAGGTGGGTGAATGGCTGACATCGCCCAGAGAGGTTAGAGATGAATCTTCTGATGCAGGCCAGCCTCCCTGAAGGCCTCGGAGTTCATGGAGATTTCTCGGGGGATCCATCTCCATGATTGCCTTCGTCTTCTCAGGGTCTATATGGATACCTTAGGAAGTAATGATGAAACCCAAGAACTTCCCGCTGGATACGCCCAAGAAGGATTTTATGGGATTCATCTTTAAATTGTGCGCTCGCATCAGGTCGAATACTGTCCTCAGATCCTGTAGATGATTTTCCTTAGAGCAGCTCTTGACAGCGATGTCGTCGACGTAGCATTCCACTGTCTTGCGCAAGTGGTCTCTAAAGATGACGCTCATAGCTCTTTGATAGGTGGTGCCAGCATTCTTTAAACCGAAAGGCATGACTGTGTAGCAGTATGTGCCAATTGGTATTCAGAATGATGTATGCTTTTTGTCATCAGGGAACATCTTGATTTTGTTATACCCTGAAAAACCATCCATGAATGACATACGCTCGAAGCCGCAGGTGTTGTCCATCATGATGTCTGTGATAGGGAAAGGAAATTCATCTTTGGGATATGCCTCGTTTAGATTGCAGAAGTCGATGCAGATTCGAATCTTTCCATTCTTCTTGAGAACTGGTACTATGTTGGCGACCCAGTCTGGATGTTGTTCCTCGCGGATGAAACCACTGGTTATTAGTTTATTGACCTCAGCTTCAATGGCATTCATAACGTCGGGGCGGAACCGTCGTTGCTGTTGCTTAACCAGTTTTACGTCCGGACGGATGTTGAGTTTGTGAAGTGCAACCTCTGGGTTCAGTCCTGGCATGTCTTTGTAGCTCCAGGCGAACACGTCGATGTATTCTCTGACGAGTTGCAGTAGCGATCTCGCTCTTCGTCTGTCAGATTCTTGCTAATGAATATGGGCTTGGGAGAGGACTCATCGCCGAGATCAACTAGCACAACCTCATCTTCGGTGGGAGGCACTTTTTGTTCGAACCGCTTCTCCTATTGCGTATCTAGTTGTTGTGCCCACGGCTCTAACTCAAGAAGTTCGAGAATGTCTTCATCTTTTTCGTAGGCGTTGGCAAATGCCATATTGACGGACCAGACTTGCCTGAGCATGTCTCCAATACTGACGTCTGAATCAGAAGTTGGTGATCCGGTTGAGTGTGAATGCCAGTCGCATTCCTCATCTGAGCTTTCAGGGGTCGTTGCAGGTGTAACATAACCTATCCCACGTCTGGTCTTGTTGTAGTAATCCCGTGGTTTCCCAACCGGGACCGACAACTGTATGGGTAATCGTCGTCCAGTGCCATAGTTCAAACCTGGTGTAGTTTCCAGATTATACCCCTGTTTTTGAATGAGGTACTTGGATCGAGAACTATATAGATAAATGGGCAATCTTCCGGTGTCGGGTTCGAGATCAACTTCTTCTACCCTGAAGGGTTGTGGGTCATTCTTCCGACCGAAGATGATTGGATGATCCTCTCCCTCGATTATGCGGTAAGCGTCTTCCACTGGAGTAAGTTGGTTTGCGGTGTAGACATTTGTCACCTGTGTGTGCAGGTGGGTGCCTGTACCGTTTTCCATGGCATATATTGTATAAAGCTTATCAAGCTCGAGGTAATTCAAAGATAGCCCTTTATTGATGAAGTAAGGTATCTTTTCTAGTGGGATTACATCATCTACGGATGGAACATCAGTGTGAGCAGCTACATACTTGGCCAGCTCTGGCTCTGCTTCAACCACCCCCTGTGTAGATTGGGAGGACGACTTGGGCAGCTTAATCATCAGGGGCTCCACTGGTGGAGCAGAACGTGGAGTCGTTGGCATACTAGCCACCCCCAGTTTGGTGCTTGGCGCTGGGTGGGGGATTGTTGGCTGGCTAGCAGTCCTCGACTTAGCACTCGGCTGCTGATTAATTCTGGAAAGACGGATCATCATCGATTTGATGGAGGGATTGCGCTCCTCTACTTGTTGCTGACTCACTCTAGGCAGCCTGATTATCAGTGGCTCTGTCGTGGGTCTTGGCGCTTGGCCATACCTTGGCAGCCGAATTATCATCTGCTCCTCCTGTGCAGAGAGGGTGATTGCGTCCTTACGCAGAGTGGCCGTAAGGGGTACAGTTCTGCCAGGTTTGTGGGCTTGGAGGTGGATCGTTAGAGGTTCTTTCGCTCCAGTTGCTGCCTCAGTTAGAGCTTGGGTATCTTCTTCAACAAGGTACCTTTTCGACTTCTCGTACAAGCATGAGTCGGAGTAGTAAGATTCAACCCCTTTAAAGGGGTCGATGTCGACAAATTCTGTCTTCACGAAGCCATGCTTATCGACGTACTTGAAGCATTGGTGCAGTGTGGAAGGCACGATCATGTATTCGTGTATCCAAGGACGCCCCAGGAGAATATTATAGGAAGTATCCGCATCTATAACATAACAGGTTACTTCTGATTGAAGATCGTCGATTTGGCATTTCAGACGAATCTTTTCGATTGGATAGCTTCTGTCTGAATTGAAACCGCTAATTGCGGTACTTGTCGGCGTCAGGCGATGCATTGGGATGCACAGATGGTGTAGCAGGCTCTTTGGGATAATGCTTATGGAAGAACTGGGGTCAATGTGCATCTGATCCACCTTGATATCGCCAATAAATCCAGTATAATACAGAGGTCGATCATGCAGGTTGGTTTTGATAAGCATATCCTATGGAGTGAAGACAATGTTGGGCATTGCACCCGTGCAAGCGCTGTCTTGAAGATCTGCAGGCGAATTCTCCCCAGTGAGATTGGACTGAGCCAGATATGCGTCGATATTCTGGAGTGCCTCGCTCAATGCGACGCGAACGTCTTTGGAGAGTCTCAGGAGCTCGTATAGTGATAATTTGGTCGGTGTGTTGGCCAATTGTGCCAGGATGTCAAAGTTGTAAGGCGAGGCACCTCTTTTCGGAACGGTTTGTCAAAGCGAGTCTCCTTCGGCCTAGTCTTGTCGGTCGTCGAAGGCTGAGAAGGTCCTGGGGCATCAGCAGCTATCGGCTGATGATCTTCAGCCAAGTTACCCGGTGGAGGTTGGGTTTGTGCGCCGGATCGGGTAACAGTAGTAGCTTCTTCGACCTCTGCCGAGATTGTACGACATGATTTGACTTTCCCACTCTTTTTTTGTCGGATGCGGGTTGTGCGGACTGAGTTACTTCTAGTACCAGGTCTGGATGGACCCACATGACCTCCCTTCGTGATGTGGTAAGGGGTACTAGACCAGCAGCCTGGTCTCGGGAAGGTAGAAGGTTAGCGACTTCTATTCTTGCCCTGGGGACGGGCACTACTCCGTCTTGAGTCTTTGTCGGAGGAAAGTTGCCAAATTGTACTGACACCATGTTGGCTGCTACAGTCACCTCTTCGAAATCAATGGCCAAGGCCTTAGAATCGATGAGATGTTGGATGTATCGCTTCAATTGGTAGCAGTCCTGTGTAGCATGGTGGACATAGCGATGATAATGGCAGTACTTGGGGCCTTCCATCTCTGCAGGACGGGGTTCACGTCTTAGAGGAGGGAGCTGGATTCGACCTCCTTGTATGAGCATGTCCAAGATGGGCTTAACATGGCCGTCTTCGAAGGAATAGGTCATCTGAGGCCACTGCTTCTCTGCCGGCTTCGGTTCAGGCTTCGGAGCTGTGTCGGCCACCATAGCCTGCTTGCCCTTGTTGTCTCGATTGTTGGAGGGGTTACCACCATTATTGTTGTTGGTATTAGGGCGTTTGCCTTTGTCCCCTCCTTCCGAGACGTGCAATCCCAGTTGGCGAGCTTTCTTCAATTTTTCTTCTACGCTAGTAGCACTGATAATGAAAGTCTTCCAATCCTTAAACTGACTTTCGCCCATCCAGAGGCTGATTATGGGGAGCAGCCTCTTTTGGCAAATTTCAATTAAGAAGGAATCAGGGTTACCGGAAGGCAACTTCATCGCAGTTTGATGAAACCGTTCGATATAGTTCCTTGTCAGCTCCTTTTCTCCCTGGACAACGTCTATAAGGGTGGACATCGTCACGTCCTGTCCTACTTCGTAGAACCTCTCCAGGAACATACGCTTGAAGCCGACGAAGGAATGGATGCAGTTGTCTGGCAAGTTGCGGTACTAGTCAAAAGTGACCCCCTCCAACGCTCCAATGAATAGCCGCGTGAGAATGGCATCGTCATGAGGCAGATGGTCGGTTGTGACTTCGAAGTAGGTGATGTACCTACTTGCAGATGTCTTTCCATCATACGGATTGATGTTGAAGGGTTTATATCTTGGTAGGAAGGGCACATCTCTCCATACAATAGGATACGGTTGTCATATCCTGAGGTCCTGGCAGTTTTCTCGGGCGTGGAACATGGCTCGAAGCTCCTGGACCTCTCTTCTTGCCTTCCTGGCCTCGTCTGCAGTAGTGGAAGCCGATGTTGTCGAAGGATTGTCGCCCGGGTTCGATACCATGGAGTTTGAGTCCATATTGACTGTAGGACCCAAGCTTGTTTGGCCAGGCGTCCTCCCTTGCAGAGTTGGAAGGGCCGCTTTGATCTCGTCTACAGACTTTACCAAGGCGTGCAGTATGGCCTCCAGAGTGTCGATGCGTTGGCTATCACTGGAACCATCTTGGTTGCTATCTGTCATGAATACCGTCCTCACATAAGGAGAGAAGGAAGGGACGGTGGAGGACGCACCCTCTGAGTCATACCCTTGTACAGAGAAGTCGTCAAGGTATGTGGGAATGTTCTCCTCTGGTTTGGACTCAGAAGGGATGGTACCCCCAGCTTCAGAGCTTGCCTCGTCTTGAGGGTAGCGGACGTCCTCGGGGACGTCGGAACCTGCTGCTTCTGTTGGGGAAATCATTTCTTCTGGATTATCTTCTTGGAATACTGGGTTGTCGCGGATGTTTAGAGGAGTGCTACCCCCAGCTCCAGTGCCTCCCAGAGATATAGATAACGATTTCCCAAGCGTGGTAGATTTCGTCTTTGAGCGAGTACCTTGGAAAACTCCTCCTGTGGTTGTCGTGGACAACCGCTTAGAAGAGGGTAGGGCTGGAGACGTTTGTTTTCTTTCCTCTCCCGCTACCAGGGATCCTCTGAGCAAAATTGTAGGAGGCGAAGAGAAGTGCCTCGTCTTCTGAGCTTGGGTGCTGCAGTCGTCGGAAGACGGATTGCCGGTCCTCCTGTGTGGCTTCCTTGCTACAGCAGCAGTTGACAATGACTTGAGTGCAGTAATGTCCAGGGAAGGACTCTCTGTACACCGAGGCTTCTTCTCTTTTTTTGCGCTTGTGAAGGATCACGTCACGTAAGTCAGGTGCTTCTCGAGCCACCTTTATACCCGATTTGTGGGCCCGGGAAACCCGAGCATCCGAGTGTATTGGCACCATGTTTGCTCCCTGATTGTCGGGAGACTTTTCGGAACCACTCTGTCCGTTTGTCGCCGGGGGTTGGACTCGAGTGGTTCGGTACAACTTTCCATCGGAGGCCCGTATAACAGTGAGCGGAGCGCTCGAATGGTCAGAGGTTGGGACAGCTGACTGAGCTCGCCGAGCCCGCGTTGTCCTAGACTTCTTTACTCTAGCACCCAAGGGTGCATAGTAGGAAGAGTCCAAATGGTGCTGCAGAGAGTCTGGCGCATGTTCTTGGGCGCATCTGGAGTCCGGACCGCACGAGAGGCGGTCAAAGACTGATCGTGAGCCGCATGGAGCAGACGGTATACGACTGGGATTAGTGGCTATGCAGGCTGTCTGCATGCGGCTATCCTTTGTGGCCGCATGAGCCTTCTGTATGCGGCTGGGATTAGTGGCCGTGCAGGCTATCTGCATGCGGCTATCCTTTGTGGCCACATAAGCCTTTTGTATGCGGCTAAAAGTGGTGGCCGCATAAACCTCCGAGATACGGCTGGAAGTCATAGCCGTACAGGCTGCCTGCATGCGGCTGGTAGTTCTGGCCGCATGGCCTTTCTGCATGCGGCTGACTTTTGTGGCCGTATGAGTTTTCTCCATGCGGTTGGCAGTTGCGGCCGCATGAGCCTTCTTCATGCGGCTGGCGCCTTTATATGGCTCGAACCGGATAGAGTTCCTCTTTGCCCCTGCAAGTCCAGCATCATAGTATTTTCTTCTGCCGGACTTGGGGACAGCAGAGTCCTCTATGGTCTGAAGTTGGACCGTAAGAAGGTCTTTTTTGCCGTCTTGGGCAACAGAGAGTATTCCTTCGAGAACTTGGGGAGAAGCGAATGATTTGGGCCTTCACTCCCTGCGGGCCTTCTTCGTGCGGGCTCGCCGCTGGACCAGGCCAGCACTCCCGTCGGAGAGCATTTCTTCAAACACCTACTGATCAAACCGGGCGACCAGCATTTGTTGAGTGGAACCAAGTTTGGTTGCGTCCGATTGCGTTACCAACTCCTCAGCCGTGGAGAAGTTTATCCCTAGCAGAGTCGCCATCGTGTTTGCCATTGATTGTAAAAGTATAGAACAATTATATAGGAGGACTGAACTTAGACTCACAATACAAACTCGCTCGTACAAAGAAAGCCTAGGGACAAAAACCTAGGTACAGCAATCTAAGTACGATTGTTTATTTTTTATTCTGGGGGTGACGATAGAGGCTCGGGAAAGCGACGGCAGCTCTGACTTACTCCTTGGACGATCGGACGTAGCCTTGGCTCTGATGAAGAAATGCTCTCGAAACGTGTAGGGAGACTCTTCTGTGCGTGCCCTTTTCTCTCTGTGTGTCCAGCCTTCGGGGTCTCCAGGTCTCCAGAAATCCTCTCCTTTTCTGTAAGGGAATAGCACCTTGCTATTTATAGAAGTGGGGTGTGATCATTAGGGTTTGTAATGATTCCTCCCTTGGAAAGTCGGCGGCCAATCATCCGGACCATTAATCTTGATTACAACGAATCTGGGCAATTAATGTGGATTGCACCAAATCCTATGGGCCATTAATGTTGATTGCCATAAATTTTCATAATTTGTGATGATAGGCTCGAATCTCCTGCCACGTGTTCGATTTGTCTAATCTAATTTAATTTGGGTAATTATGATGATTGGAAAAAATTTGAGTTTGTTATGATTTGCTAGCAGCCATAATTCTGAGAGGGATAAGAATGCCACGTGTCTCAACTGTTGCGAGGACCGCCACGTGTCTCAACTGTCGTGGGGATCGCCATGTGTCTCAACTGTCGTGAGTAGGATGTTCTGACAGATCCGCATGAGTGCGGTCTCTAAGTGAACCGCATACGGGTGGCCTCCACGATCCTAGCCGCATGAAGGTAGCAACCGTATGAGGGTGGCAGCCTCGTGAAGGAGGCAGTCGCATGAAGGAGGCAGCCGCATGAAAGGGGCAGCCGCATACGGATGCTTGGGACTCGACGGATCCTGTCAGTTATAAAATATTGTCTTCTTTTTTCAAGGAGCACGCCATCATTATTTCAGCTTTATGTCAGAGCTGTCATTCATTGCGTCAGAGCTGTCGTTCATTGCGTCAGAGCAGTCATCAGAGCAATTAATTGGGAGGCTACTTTATGGCCAGCTGTAGAAGCGGACAGCGTATGGCCACGTGTCTTTGCCTGAGCCGCATGGAGCTGCTGGGGAGTTTCGAGCCGCATAAAGTTCTGAAGGATTCCTGAGCCGCATGAGGCTCCTTCTGTTTTGGAGCCGCATGGGCTTTTCTTGTCCTTTTTCATGCTTCTACAGGTATTTCCCTGGATCCCATCATGAGATGTTATTCCTTGCTCTCCTTGGTATATCTTGTGCAAGTTTTTCTTGTTCCTTGTGCATGTATAGATACGATTCCTGCGAAGGCTAGCTACCCTCTCAGAGAATCGCGTGTCATGATGTGTCATGGTTGGATCCACTATACTAGTCGGGAGACGGGGAGTATTAGTGTAGATGTGTGGTCAATACCCGTATTGTATATCTTATGAACCTTGTGAATGCCAATCATACACCACACGTATGATTGGCTAGATCATGACCTTGTGCAGACCCAAGCCGGCCACATGTTGTAGCTAGTACTCACATACTTAGATAGATGTTTCTTGATTCTTGTACATGCCATGATCAGTTTTACTTGCCTTGTTCTAGCTCTAGATTTACAGCTTACCTTGTCATGATACTCACATGTACATTTCATGATTTCTTGTATATTCTCTCTATTTACTGCTACATGCTCAATATCGTCTAATTTGAACTGTTATTTGAGATTTGTGCTCGTTCCATCCTGACTGGATATATTGACAAAATTTTAGGAGTAGTTGTGCCCTCAGTATTGGACTTCATGATGTTGCTAGCTGAGGTGCATCTCACTATTCTTCTATGTGAGTTGCCTGGTAGTTATCCTTAGTTAGTCTTGTTGTTCCTTCTTTATTTTCCTGTCTAACGATCCTTGTAGATTCTAGTTGTTCTAGTGATATTGTTATTATTTCTAGTCTTATCTTCCTTAGTTTTCGTGACGTGACATGAGTACATTTCTAGTTATGGATCTTTAGATGTTGTAGTTAGTTTAGGGTACTTGACAGCGCTCTACCGCCGATACTGCGACGTAGGCTGGGCGTAGCCCACGTATTCGTACCCGTATATCCGAGTGCGGGTCGTGACAGGTCCTTTCGGACTGCCCGTCTGTTTATGGATGATAGGCTGTGCTAAACTTTAACTATGTATATAGGCTTAGCTGTAGACTCCTCAAGAAGTATGATATGAACCGACTATCCTTGTTCGAGATGAAACTCACTGGCACTCCATGAATCCGTACGATCTGTCGCATATAGAGGTCTGCAAGCTTCTCCGTTGATAGCCCTACCTTGAACGGAATGAAGTGAGCAGTTTTCGTCAATCTGTCCACAATAACCCAAATAGCGTCGTTACCACCGGGTGTACGTGGTAGACCAGAGACGAAGTCCATGGTTATGTGCTCCCACTTCCACTCTGAGATACGTAAAGGCTAGAGTAATCTCGCTGGTCTTTAGCGCTCTGCATTGACTTGCTGGCATACAAGGCATCTAGAAATAAATCTGGCAACTTTCTGCTTCATCCCAGGATGAATAGAATACTGCGACTGGTGGGCCTCCTGCATAATCTTCTTCCGCAATCTACCCTTCGGCACACACAACTAGTTTCCATGCCTCAGAGATCTATCCTCTGCAATGACGAAGTCCTCTAGCAATCCTGCCTCTGCCTGAGCCTTGAGACATCGGAGTCCCTCATCTAAGAACTGGGCCTCCTTGATCTTCTCCATCAACTCTGACTGTATCCATATGTGCATCAGCTGTGCCCAAACTCCCGGAAGAATGATCTCGATCTCCAAGCTCTCAAGATCTTCTAGAAGATGCCGGTCCATAGTAAGAAAGATAGAAACAAGATATCGACTAAGAGCATCTGCTACCACATTCACCTTCCCAGGATGGTATTGCAGATTAATGTCGAAATCCTTCATAAGTTTCAGCTATCTTTTCTGCCTCATATTCAGTTCCTTCTGAGTGAAAACATACTTCAGGCTTTTATGGTCCGTGAAGATTTCCACTCTCTTCCCATATAGATAATGCTTCCACAGTTTTAAGGCAAAAATGGCTTCTAAAAGGTCCAAATCATGAGTAGGATAATTCTTCTCATGGGGCCTCAACTGTCTAGAAGCATAAGCAATAACCTTCTTGTTCTGCTCAAGCACACATCCTAAGCGCTTTTCCTATGCATCGCTATAGATGACGAACCCTCCAGATCCTGACGGTAAAGCTAACACTGGTGCTGTAGTGAGTCTCTCCTTCAGTTCTTCAAATGATGACTGGCAGGCGTCGCTCCAGATAAACTCTTCGTCCTTCTGCGTAAGCTTGGTCATCGGCTCCGCTATCTTGTCAAAGTCTTTCACAAAATTCCTATAGTAACCTGCTAGCCCCAGGAAATGACGAATCTCAGCTACTGACTTGGGAGGTGCTCATGCTTTCACAACCTTAATCTTCTTGGGATCCACAGCAATCCTATCTCCAGTCACCACATGGCCCAAGAACTCCACTCTGCCCAGAAAGAATTTGCACTTTGAGAGCTTTTCGTATAGCTTCTCCTTCCGCAGAATCTCTAAGACAATCCATAGATGCTTTACATGTTCTTCCTCAGTCTTCGAATAGATCAAGATGTCGTCGATGAAGACTACAACAAACTTTTTCAGATACTTATGGAAGACCTTAATCATAAGGTTCATAAACACTGCTGGAGCATTGGTGAGCCCAAACGACATCACCAAGAATTCATACTAGCCGTAGCGGGTATTGAAGGTTGTCTTCGAAATATCCTACTCCCGAGCCTTCATCTGATGATACTTCGACCAAAGATCAATCTTTGAGAAGACTTTCGCCCCACTCAGTTGATCAAACAACACATCTATCCACGATAACGGGTACTTATTCTTGATGGTGATGTTATTAAGTGCACGTTAATCGATGCACATTCTAACAGTCCTATCCTTCTTCGGCACGAAGAGTACCGGTGCTCTCCAAGATGAAGCACTAGACCGAATAAAATTCTTGCCTTCAAGCTCATCTATCTGGGCCTTCAACTCTGTATCTTCCTTTGGGTTGATTTTGTAGCAATGCTGAGACTTCGGTGCTGATCCGGGCACTACGTCGATAGTGAAATCCACATCTCGATCTGGCGGTAATTCTGGCAAACCTTCGGAAAAGACGTCGAGAAACTCTACAATCAATGGGTGCGGCAACTCCTTGTCTTCTGTAACTATACTGAAGTAGACTCCATCTGGCTTCTCTGTAATCTGTCTTCGGATCTCAAATGGCAGAACTCCAAGCGGACTGAAAGTAACCTTCCCTTTATGGCAGTCTATTGCAGCAAACTGCTCACTCAACCAGTCGATGCCTAAGACTATGTCAAATCTTGGTAATAGCATCACTAGGAGTCGAGTCCTAAGCTCCCATCCAGCTATAGTGATAGGGCAATCAATTATCTCAATGACTGGCACTACCCGACCTCTTATCATGATTCGACAGTTCCTTCTAGTGGGCTTGGGTGTGAATCCGTGTCTATGCAGAAACTCATATGATACAAAGCTATGTGTGGCTCCAGAATCAAACAATGCTATGCCAGGAAATAAATATAATAAAATAGAACCTATGATCACGTCTGGAGCTGCCTCATCCTCTTCAACTGTAGCCATGACGTAAGCATATCCCTGCTGTGGTCCTCCCCTCTGCTGCTGCTGATGCTGTGGCAAATTACTACTGCTGAGTGGGTAGAGCTGGTCCCCTCTGTGGTACAGCTGGTGGTACTCTGGATGGTGCAGGTGGTGGTTCTCCAGCTCCTCGGGGTCCTCCTACCAGTCGAGCTATAGCTTGTGGGCAGTCCCTCATCTGATGTACGTCTGAGCCATAGAATAAGCAAAGCCTGAGCCTTTTGCGACATTCGTCAATGTAGTGTCCCGGACGGTGACAAAAGGCGCAAGTAACTGCCAACTGCTGTCTCTGTGGCTAATGTGCAGGAACTCTGGCTGGATGATGCTACTGATATGCTGCCTGCTGGGGTAGCCTCACCTGAACCTGAGTCCTCTAAGCTGGTGTCTGATAGCTGCTTTCGGTGGCTAAGGTTCTGGCGGAAGAACGAGTGGATCAAGTAAATTTGTTACTTCATGACCTCACTATATATATATATATATATATATATATATATATATATATATATATATATATATATATATATATATATAGTGATGTTTGCATAAAAAAAAAAATTATATATATATATATATATATATATATATATATATATATATATATATATATATATATATATATATATATATATATATATATATATATATAGTGATTATATATATATATATATAGTGATGTTTGTATATATATATATATATATATATATATATATATATATATATATATATATATATATATATATATATATATATATATATATATATATATATATATACACACAAAAAAATTATATATATATATATATATATATATATATATATTATATATATATATATATTAAAAAATATATATATTTTTAGTGATGTTTGTGTGTATATATATATATATATATATATATATATATATATATATATATATATAAGGACGGGTGAACAGATGGATAGGAATATGAATTTGTTCTATGTTTATCGAAATATTCATCTAAATATATTATTTTATATAAAGAGATGGATTCGAATATGTATAACAAGGCCAACTACTATAATCATTATGTACTCTGAAAAGGATTAGAAATAGCATTAGGAGGATGGATAAGGATATCTCTAACTGCATTATTTTATTTTATTTTTAAAAAAAAATTATCTATTAGGTTACAAAAAGTTGCATAAGACCGGATAGGAAGATGTTTTACGGCTTAGCTAAATCTTTGCTAAGATATTTAAATATATACTCAATTAATTATTACAAAAAATCTAAAAATCACCATTTAAATCAAATAAATAATAAAAAAATATTTCAAAATTTTGGGAACAGGAGTTACAACATGGGTGCCATATGGGAGTGTTTTTCTAGAGGAAAGAAGCCTAACTCCACAAACCAGCATTCATGCTTTTTGTCATGCTTATGGGATTATTTTTTCTATGGAGCTAAGCCCCGAAGGGGCTTAGCGAATCGAAATTGGACTCAGACTTTGGCTCGGACCTGGGCTAAAGGGTGCAAAGTGGCACTTTGTTGGCACACTTTGCACTTAGCACGTCAGCATCAGCACATGGCGCTTTATGTGATACTTGATGCGCTCCTCTTTTGTGCGAGTCGCATGCACAGGAGTATGCATAGGGGCATGCGCAGGAGCATATGCAGGGACATGCACATGAGCATGCTCAGGGGCATGTGCAGGGGCATTATAACGCCCCGGAACCAGAATCCTGAAGAGCGGGGGCATACATAGCCAGCTACGTATATTGAAGTGCAACCCACCTCGCTATACGGTCACGGCTTTCTAGATACATGAGGGTTTAACTATAAGCCATTAGTCTCCTAAGGTCATGAACAAGCCTATTGTCTCAATCTCAAGCAAGTAACAACAGTCACAAGATGTTAGAGCATCAAATATACAATAGTAAGGCGTCCCATACATTATATATTTGGATGATCATGAAGCTAGTCGTACAAAATGTCAGGACTAGCAAGAGTTTCATTCATACATGATCAATCCTAGGATTTGTCAACCATGTTACAGCCCGTAGGCAGACAATAAATAAAGGTGCAATCGAGCTAAACACGTGCTCGTCGGCTAAACGTCTCAAAAGAATATTTTTACAATAAAGTGGAAGAACAAAAGGCATCCATTCGTTGCCAGGGTTACGCCTGGTGGTCACCATCTGGCTGGAAGGTAGGTAGATCCTCTGGAGCTGCTCCGATATCTAGCCATACAAAACCAGCTGGGTCAGACCCCAGAGAGAGCAAGTGCCACAAAGGAGGCTTCACTTAGGAACTAAAACCAGCATATAGCAATTGAATAATAAGATAATTATATGTAAAGAAAACTAAATATAACAGTGACAACAATAGTAAAATTGAGTACGAGGAAAACCATTCAAGTAGCTAGGTCGCAACCCTTAAACCAAACAAAGACCGGGGTTGCAACCCTTCACCTGAATAGAAACTCGTCTCAAATACTATTGGTGAAGGTAAAACATGACGAGCTTGATATAGGGTACAATAGGACAACAAGACAATAAACGAAGAGAGGACACAAAACTGCTCCGGGAGCCAGGTTACAACCCTTAAACCAAACAAGGACCGGGGTTGTAACCCTTCACCTGAACAGAACCTTGCCCCTAATCTTTATTGCTAAGGTAAGCATAAATAATCGTGCTATTAAAGCAAGGTAAAACTTGACGAGCATGACAAGGGGTGAAATAAGACAATAAACGAAGAGAGGACACAGAACTGCTCCGGGAGCAAGGTTACAACCCTTAAACCAAACAAGGATCGGGGTTGTAACCCTTCGCCTTAACAGGACTGGTCCCCTGATCAATATTGTTAAGGCAAGCACAATTAATCGGGACGATATATGATAAGATAACCATGGGGCTATTCAGATAGTCAAGTTACAATCCTTAAACCAAACAAGGACCGGGGTTGTAACCCTTCATCTGAACAGAACTTGGTATCTCATTATTTATCGATGAGTAAGGCACAAGCTATCAGGTCATGTTACAATCTTGTACAGGATCAGGACAAGACTAAGCTGGGCTAAACTCCATCCAATCAATCACGGCCAGGCAATGAGTACGGCTTGATACTTTAACTAACTAGGGTTATCACAGGCCTAGTTACTAGCAAGATATAATGAGATTATTCCAATAGCCACAAGCCCTGCAGACCATCCAGGTATCCGAACGCAATTAGGGGATTGTATACATGTCGGTACATCGTCCAAGAAACAAATGTACCCTTAATGAGCTTGGTGGGTGCAACACATGACAGTACGCTGAAAATGTGCCCTACTCGACGGTAGGCTACAAATCCTATGATGGGGCGCCCAGATAACGGGATTGTCTGTAGCTGGGAAATCTCTTCATGACTACTGGATTTCTAGTTATTGGCCTTAGTCAATTTTTAGTAGGCACCCCTGACCGTGGTACTCAGGGGTCCCTGTCCTAGACATGATGCAAGACAATACTGATTTATTTGTACAAACACAATCGTCCACGGTGTCCAAGCTATTTGTCATAGTCATGTCATACAAGACGTCACAACCGCGTTCAATAGTTACCATCATGCTTGCTTGTCATGTCATGTCATGTCATATCATGTCAACATCATACCAGGCCGTGTATAATTATCATTTCAAACACATTAAATAAATTTGTGATTCTCAAGTTCATGACAAAAGGCGTAAGGATATGAAAGCAATAGATTACGCTAAGGGAAGGGGGGCTCGAGATCCTACGCGGGCAACACTATACTAGGCCCAAGAGACCCCGCACGTAAAACAGCTCTATACGGGCAAGACATAAGGATAGGCATGCTCTACACGAGCAAGTGCGCACGAGAGTGGGGTTTTACGTGAGCCAAGGCTTTACGCTAGCAAGCCGTAGGCAAGCGAGGCTCTACGCGAGCGAAACTCTACGCGAGGGAAACTCTACGCGAGTGAAACACTCAAGCAAGACTTTACGCACGCGAGAGTCTGCTCGAGCCAGAGATTTTATGCGAGCACAATTTTACGCGAGCGGGAGAGCCCCGAGCGTAAAATTTATAGGAACTCCGCGTAAAACGGAGTACGCTGGCACGCAAATACGTGTGCGTAAAAGGCCAAAAAATACGCTTGTCACGTGAAACATGGGCGTAAAGGCTAAAACACTATGCTAGCACGTAAAACGTGTGCATAAAACTTCATCTTCTCCCCATGACCAAAAAAACAGGCGTAAAAGCTCATGAATCCAAGTGAGCCCCATCTCGGTCAAGTCTCGATAAAACCCAACCATTTCAGAGCCAAACTTGCATGAAACTGAAATCCCTACTACATGGAACTCTCCATTTCGAAAACAACTAAGCTTCAGAAGATCAAAACCGTGAAGATCAAAAATACTAAAACTTAGATCTACATGAAATGAACCATGGATTTCGAAAATGCTAAATACTAAAGTGACTTAGAATCTCATGAGGAAGACAACGGAACAATAAAATCTGAGTTCCTCCATGAAGCAAGTTGCACTTGCCTACGGTGGGGTTCGGTGAGGAAGAAGAAGAGGAAGAGCAGTAATGAGAAAATTGAATGAAGAGAGAGAAAGGTGGTTGGGGGTTAATAAATGGTGGAGGGTGGTAGGTAGGGGTTTGCACTCCAACCCAAACCGAACCAAATCAAGCCGAACCCAACCGAACCCAGTGCATGCCAGAACCATGAAATGCTGACTAACTCATGCCGATACAGAACTCAAGGCTAGCCAATCAGGACAAGTCTAAATACAGGTCCGAAACCACGTACACGTATACCAAAATACATAATACGAACTATGGTCGTTACAACTCTACCCACCTTAAAGAATTCCGTCCTCGGAATTTAATTAAGAGGCTAGAGAGGCAAGGACAAGCTATACAATTCACAGGCAAGTTATAACTAAGCAACCAATCGGGCAATCATTCATTCAGTCAAGGAACGGAGAGCATAAGGCATAAGGAAAACATTATACCTTACGAGTCAAACAGGTCGGAATATCACGATCGGATATCATTCTCACGCTCCCACGTCGACTGTCCCAAAGAGTGATGACCCCAAGCAACACAGACTAACTTAATAGTCTTGTTCTTGAGTATCTTCTCTCTCCGGTCCAATATAGACACGGACCTCTCCTCATACGAAAGGTTGGTACCAACAACCAATTTTGAATGATCCAGGATGTGGCTCGGGTCCGAGATATATCGTCATAGTTGGGATACATGGAATACGTCATACACCTCACGTAACGACGGCAGAAAAGCGAGACGATAGGATACATCACCTACTCGCTCCGGAATATCGAATGGCCCTATATACCTAGGACTAAGCTTTTCCCGTACACCAAAATGAATGACGCTACTGTTAGGCGAAATCCTCAGGAATACATGGTCGCCGACAGAAAACTCAAGGGGTCGCCGATGAGAATCGGCCCAATGGCGTTGGCGATCTTGGGCAACTCGAAGATGATCTCTGTCTCTCCTGACCACCTCAACTGTCTGGGCAATCATTTTTGGATCGAGCATCTGCCTCTCTCCAATATCGTCCCATGCTAGCAGTGATCTACACTTCCTACCATATAGTTCCTCGAACGGAGCCATCTGGATACTGGCCTGGAAAATGTCGTTGTACGAAAACTCCACCAGGTGCAGGTAACCTTCCCACGAACCACCGAAGTCGAGTGTACAAGATCTCAACATATCTTCCAAGGTTCGTATGGTACGCTCGGACTGACCATCTGTCTGCGGATGATAAGCTGAGCTGAACTGGAGGTGAGTTCCCAAACTCTCTTGCAGGCTATGCCAAAAGTGCGACGTAAATCTTGAATCTCTGTCCGAGGTGATACTAACTGGTAGGCTATGAAGTCTGACGATCTGCCTGAGGTACATCTTTGCTAGCTGAGCCGTCGACCGACCAACTCTAAACGAGAGAAAATGAGCCACCTTCGTGAGGCTGTCTATGATAACCCAAATAGCACCTCTACCGGCCGGGGACCTAGGTAATCCCGTCACGAAATCCATGGTAATGTGCTCCCATTTCCATTCTAGAATTGGCAAGGGCTGAAGAAGTCCAGCCGGCCTCTGATGTTCAGGTTTAACTTGTTGGCAAACCAAACACCGAGAGACAAACCGGGCTATCTCCTTCTTCATGCCATTCCACCAAAAGTGCTGACGGATATTATGGTACATCTTCGTGCCGCCCGGATGAACTGAATACTGAGAACTGTGAGCTTCTGCCATCATCTCCTGTCCGATATCTCCACTGGGTACACAAAGATGCTTCCCATGTCGAAGTGTACCGTCTTCATATATGCATAACTCTGGTCTTCGTCCTGCCTCACATTCTGCTTTAAGCCGCTGAAGCTTAGAATCTGCTGACTGCGCCCTTCGGATCCTCTCGACTATAGTGGACTGAACTTGCATACTGGCCATCAATGCCATACTGGTAGGAAGGACAACGTTTATGCCCATCTTCTGAAGATCCTCTAACAACTCTGGCGGCGCTATTAGGAAATAAGCTCCGGCTCTCCTGCTCAATGCATCTGCAACGACGTTGGCCTTCCCTAGGTGATACTGCAGGTTGACATCATAATCCACAAGTAGCTCTAGCCATCTTCTCTGACGTATGTTGAGATCCTTCTGGGTAAAAACAAACTTCAGGCTCTTGTGGTCGATGAAAATCTCCATCCTATCTCCATACAAGTAGTGCCTCCACAACTTAAGTGCAAACACTACTGCTGCCAGCTCCAAGTCATGGGTTGGGTAATTCCTCTCATGATCACGAAGTTGACGTGACGTATAAGCTATTACCTTCCCATGCTACATCAGAACATATCCTAAACCTCTGCCTGAAGCATCACAATACACTAAAAATCCCCCAGTCCCATATGGAAGCGTGAGAATGAGTGCCGTCATCAAGCCTCGCTTCAACTTTTCAAAGGATTTCTGACATTCTGATGTCCAAGCAAAATTTACATCCTTGCGGGTCAACTGCGTCATAGGCGCTGAAATCCGAGCAAAGTCCGAAACGAATCGCCGGTAGTAGCCGGCCAATCCAAGGAAGCTACGAACTTCTGCAACTGTGCTGGATACTGGCCACGTCTCAATGGCCACGATCTTCTGGGGATCCACTTCTACTCCTCCTCTGGTGATGATATTCCCAAGCCCAAGCCCTGATCCAGAGCAGACAGAGAAGTTTTCTGCAGAGGGGACCCGCACCCAGAGGACATGGTCAAGTGCTGGCTTTGACTATGGAAGAAGAAGGATTAGCACCAGGTGAGGTGGTGGCAGGTACTATTCTCGTTAACACCTTTCCAGTTTCAGTATTATTTAACTCTGGTGCATCGCATTCATTTATGTCTGCACGATTCGTGACACGGATAGGACTGGAGCCCGAGTCATTGTCAATGAGGCTCAATATACTTACTAGTAACGGACTTGTGGGAGTAGATAAAGTATTTTCCTCGTGTCGGATCGTAGTTAGCGGTAGAGAATTCCCCGCTAGGTTGATAGAGTTTCCGATAGCCGATTATGATGTGGTCTTAGGGATGGATTAGTTGAGAGACCAGTATGCTAGGATAGACTGCTATATTGGCAAGGTTATTTTTAGCATTTCCGATGAGCTAGAGTTTTTTTTTTCCGAGGCGAAGTTGAACCTGCTCCTCCAGTATTGCACATCGATAAATGATGAGATACCAAGTTTTGTTCAGATGAAGGATTACAACCCCGATCCTTGTTTGGTTTAAGGGTTATAACTTGGCTATCTGAATAGCCCTCTGGTTATCTTATCATATATCGTCCTGATTACTTGTGCTTGCCTTAACAATATTGATCAGGGAACCAGTCATGTTCAGGCGAAGGGTTACAACCCCGATCCTTGTTTAGTTTAAGTGTTGTAACCTGGCTCCCGGAGCAGTTCTGTGTCCTCTCTTCGTTTATTGTCTTATTGCACCCCATGTCATGCTCGTCAAGTTTTACCTTGCTTCAATAGTACGATTATTTATGCTTACCTTAACAATAAAGATCAGGGGCAAGGTTCTGTTCAGGTGAAAGGTTATAACCCCGGTCCTTGTTTGGTTTAAGGGTTGTAAACTGGCTTCCGGAGCAGTTCTGTGTCCTTTCTTCGATTATTGTCTTATTGTCCTATTGTACCCTATATCAAGCTCATCATGTTTTACCTTCACCAATAGTATTTGAGACGAGTTTCTATTCAGGTGAAGGGTTGCAACCCCGATCCTTGTTTGGTTTAAGGGTTGCGACCTGGCTACTTGAATGGTTTTCCTCGTACTCAATTTCACTATTGTTGTCACTGTTATATTTAGTTTTCTTTACATATAATTATCTTATTATTCAATTGCTATATATTAGTTTTAGCTCCTAATTGAAGCCTCCTTTGTGGCACTTGCTCTCTCTGGGGTCTGACCCAGCTGGTTTTGTATGGCCAGATATTGGAGCAGCTC
The DNA here is from genome assembly GCA_029216955.1 of Iris pallida. Lineage (NCBI taxonomy): Eukaryota > Viridiplantae > Streptophyta > Magnoliopsida > Asparagales > Iridaceae > Iris > Iris pallida. Next base: position 7,469,364 of record JANAVB010038020.1, on the reverse strand, counting down.
CAGAGGATCTACCTACCTTCCAGCCAGATGGTGACCACTAGGCGTAACCCTGGCAACGAGTGGGTTCCTTTTATTCTCCCACTTTATTGTAAAAATATTCTTTTGAGGCGTTTAGCCGACAAGCACGTGTTTAGCTCGATTGCACCTTTATTTACTGTCTGCCTACGGGCTGTAACATGGTTGACAAATCCTAGGGTTGATCATGTATGACTGAAACTCTTACTAGTCCTGACATTTTGTACGACTAGCTTCATGATCATCCAAATTTGTAATGTATGGGATGCCTTACTATTGTATATTTGATGCTCTAACATCTTGTGACTGTTGTTACTTGCTTGAGATTGAGACAATAGGCTTGTTCATGTCCTTAGGAGACTAATGGCTTGTAGTTAAACCCTCATGTATCTAGACAGCCGTGACCGTATAGCAAGGTGGGTTGCACTTCAATATACGTAACTGGATATGTATGCCCCCGCTCTCCAGTATTCTGGTTCCGAGGCGTTGCATGGTTTAAGTGGTGGCCCAGATAACGGGATTGCCTGTAGCTGGGAAATCTCTTCATGACTACTGGATTTCTAGTTATTAGCCTTAGTCAATTTTCAGTAGGTACCCCTGACCGTGGTACTCAGGGGTCCCTGTCCTAGACATGATGCAAGACAATACTGATTTATTTGTACAAACACAATCGTCCACGGTGTCCAAGCTATTTGTCATAGTCATGTCATACAAGCCGTCACAATCGCGTTCAATAGTTACCATCATGCTTGCTTGTCATGTCATGTCATGTCATGTCAACATCATACCAGGCCGTGTATAATTATAATTTCAAACACATTAAATAAATTTGTGATTCTCAAGTTCATGACAAAAGGCTTAAGGATATGAAAGCAATAGATTACGCTAAGGGAAGGGGGCTCGAGATCCTACGCGGGCAACACTATACTAGGCCCAAGAGACCTCGTACGTAAAATAGCTCTATGCGGGCAAGACATAAGGATAGGCATGCTCTACGCGAGCAAGTGCGCACGAGAGTGGGGTTTTACGCGAGCCAAGGCTTTACGCTAGCAAGCCGTAGGCAAGCGAGGCTCTACGCGAGCGAAACTTTACGCGAGGGAAACTCTACGCGAGTGAAACACTCGAGCAAGACTTTACGCAAGCGAGAGTCTGCTCAAGCTAGGGATTTTACGCTAGCACGATTTTACGCGAGCGGGAGAGTCCCGAGCGTAAAATTTGTAGGAACTCCGCGTAAAACGGAGTACGCTGGCTTACAAATACGTGTGCGTAAAAGGCTGAAAAATACGCTTGTCACGTGAAACGTAGGCGTAAAGGCTAAAACACTACGCTAGCACGTAAAACGTGTGCGTAATACTTCATCTTCTCACCATGACCAAGAAAACAGGCGTAAAAGCTCACGAATCAAAGTGAGCCCCATCTCGGTCAAGTCTCGATGAAAACCAACCATTCCAGAGCCAAACTTGCTTGAAACCGAAATCCCTACTATATCGAACTCTCTATTTCGAAAACAACTAAGCTTCAGAAGATCAAAACCATGAAGATCAAAAATACTAAAACTTAGATCTACATGAAATGAACTATGGATTTCGAAAATGCTAAATACTAAAGTGACTTAGAATCTCATGAGGAAGACAACGGAACAACAAAATCTGAGTTCCTCCATGAAGCAAGTTGCACTTGCCTACGGTGGGGTTCGGTGAGGAAGAAGAAGAGGAAGAGCAGTAATAAGAAAATTGAATGAAGAGAGAGAAAGGTGGTTGGGGGTTAATAAATGGTGGAGGGTGGTAGGTAGGGGTTTGCACTCCAACCCAAACCGAACTAAATCAAGCCGAACCCAACCGAACCCAGTGCATGCCTGAACCATGAAATGCTAACTAACTCATACCGATGCAGAACTCATGGCTAGCCAATCAGGACAAGTCTAAATACAGGTCCGAAATCACGTACACGTATACCAAAATACGTAATACGAACTATGGTCGTTACAGGCATACACGGGCTAAGCGCAGCTATGCACATATGCGTATTTCTATGTATGCACATATACGTTGCTGTATTGCTGCATTGCTATACTATTGCGTGCTTGCGATGTTGTGTGTCCGTATTACTGCGTAGCTATGCACAGACGAACGGGCTAAGTGGCGTAGGGGCGCAGGTGGCGGATGATGTGGTCGATTGGAAGATTTGAGTGGTTATGGAAAGATTGAGTCAATTATTCAAAACCATCTTTATGGGATTTAAATTTAGTTCATTTAAATCCTTCCTTTATTCGCTCTTATCTTTTCGCAATCAGTTACGACCAGAAGGCCCAACTTTATAAATACTCTCTTTGTGCCTTCATTGAGGATAACTCAAAAACTAAGAGACAAAGAGAGTTACACCGCCGCTGCTATTAGAGTCCATTAGAGTTTAGCGAGTTCGTGAAAGAAGGTGACAGTGAGCGTTCTTGAAGTTCTTTCGAACTTACTGGTTCATGGGAGCAGATCGTAGTAGGGCAAATCTTGCTTTGAGCAACGGTGATCTTCATCACCCCGGCAAAGTTGTCTTCATCAACTCCGATTCTTACCAAGTGACCGAGTCATCAACATCATATCTCACAAAAAGAACGAGTATTCTTCTCCGTGTCTCACTAAGAGATCGAAATTTCTATCTAAGATCTATTTCGGGAATAACAATCTCAAAGAAAGATTCAGATTTGATGGAAAACAACCATGCACTACTACTCGACACAAGTTTTAACAAACTAGAGAAGTTTGTCGGGGAGCATTACAACGTCTGGAAGAGAAAGGTTAGCCTTAATCTTCACCTCGTGAGCGTCAACTACGTGTTGACAGATCCTGAGCCTTTGATTCCAGTAGGTGAAAATATTTGAAGGGTTGCAGAAGGCACGGCTTTGCAGTCGAAGTGGAGGAGAGATAACAACCTCTACAAATTATTAATCTTGAACTCTATGGAGGACTCTCTGGCAGAGTCGTACAGCAAGACGGTCAATGCAAAGGACGTCTAAGAGTTTGTAGAGAATCTCTACAAGGCAGATGAGGACATAAACAAGATCTACGTGACCGAAAAGGTCTGGAGGATGCAGTTTGAGGGCCACAAAACCATGTTACCTCAAGTCAAGGAGTTCCTCAAGCTATGTCAGAAGCTGACGGATGACGGCATGCCCTTGGTCGATGCTTTTGTCATCAGAGCTATCGTTGCTAAGCTTCCACCTAGCTGGAGCAATTTTATCACAAATATGCACCACAAGAAGATGGAAGTAGATCTCGAACACCTCTACAATGGATATTAAAGACGAGTTTGAGGGCTCAACTCAAAGTGGACACATTGTCCAAGCAGATGGCCAAGGCCAACATGGTGCAACAAAAAAATTCTAAAAGGAAGCAGAAGGCTCCCTACAAAAAGAAGAAAGACGTTCACCAACTGAAGGTGAAGTCGGCTTAGTTCAATCCTAATTCCAAAGAACCTGGAACTTGTTTTAACTGTAGCAAGAAAGGCCACTGGAGGAGGGACTACAAGAAAAAACCAAAATAAAAAGAGCAATATGAGGCTAACTTTGTTGCTATGATTGTGCAAGTTGACTCAGTTCGTGTTGACATAGACTGGTGGATAGACACCGGGGCATCGTATCATGTTTGCTCAAAGAAGGAGTGGTTCGCCACATGTTACGACCCGCACCCATTTTTTTTAAAACGGATACGAGACGTGTCCAAGCCAGCCTACGCTGCAGTGTCGGCGGTAGAACGCTGTCACGGTCATGAAGATCAAAATCACAAATAATGCTCATTCACACAAATAATTTAACTTACAATATTCACAAGTTTTATATTTACAGGAAAATATAAACTTGTACAAATATTGAAATAACTACAACTCAGCTATCTAGCTAGTCTCTAGGCTTTTGTCTGCAAGTACACCCGTATCTCCCATACTAAGTAAATCTACGGCTAACCTGAAAAATATTGGTTTTCAGTCAGGAATGGAACGAGCACAATTCACTGAATGCAGTTTCAATATATGAAAATGACTATACTACAGAGGTTAGCCTTTAGACATATGATTCATAAAATAAAATGAAGAAAGACAATAAAACTGAATAATAAGAACAGAAAATGAAATGCAATAAAATACTCACCAACTGTCCGACTGAAGTACCTTTGATATGTGATCGATCTCAGAAAAATTATGCGACACGGTCTACACGGTCTAAAGTTACACGGTCTACAGTTACACGGTCTACAATTACACGGTCTACAGTTACACGGTCTATAGAAAATATTGCAATAAAGAAACACTGTCTACAAAATAATAATCACGTTCTACACAGTATGATGTTACACGGTCTATATTGTATAAAGCAATAATAAAATATTGTCTACACTGTATAAAACAAGAATAAATCACAGTCTACACGGTCTAATGCAAGAATAAATCACGGTCTACACGGTCTAAGGTCAGATCACACATCGTTGGTACTTCACCTTCCGACACAACAAGGAACAAAATCAATATAAAACTGAAATCACATATCTATCGACTAGGCACTGATGTATAGTAAAGATCAATACTGAAAACAAACAATAAACTGTACTCGCCTGTGGTCTTTTGCTGGTAAAACCGATAATCCAAACCACTCAGTGTGCCACAATAGTCAAAACTCGTACAACAGTCTCCGGATACTGAAATAGACAATACCAATGACTTCAGAATAGTCAAATTAGCTAGGATTGCCTGTCCTTAAGTCCAATTCTAGACACAGGAGCAAAACGGTAATTTCGGGCCAAAACGGTGTCTGCCGTTGGACCCACTTTGTACCGAAAAGCGTGCCAGAGTCAACGGTCTCTAAAGTCGTCAAACTATATGTCTACGGATCCAGTTTTCCGATATGAACCCAACCGTATGTCCAGAGTTGGATTCTGGCGGGCAGTGCACAAAATCGTCCGTTGAATCGGACAGTGGGGCCCGCAAAACGGCGATCCAATCAACGGTCTCAGAATCAGACCAAACTTGGCATACAGGACCAGAGAAAAAATACGGTCCTGCTGGCGCAAGTTTTATCTCGATCTGATGAGCGTGCACAAAGTAATTGAGAAATTTGCACAGAGGCCGATACGGTGAATTTTAACGGATACGCATCAAATTCGTCGCGCACACGCGACTAATTTGAATTCCGTCAAAGCCCACACGACCACGAAACTGTTACGCACCTTTCTATACTTTCAGTTCGCGACCACGTCGCCCAGATTGGCGGGACGCATGTCATATCGAAGAGTTTTTCCTAATTTTTAATATTTTAAAACAGATTTTTCGAAATCTTTGGGGACTGTTTATTCGGCACACATTGCATGAATACAGAAACGAAAGGAAGGGTTTCCATCTCCTATATATTTTCTATAGGTGTCTTCAAATAGAATTTCAAAATCGTGCATGGATTGGGAGAAAACTGTCCGCGAACTAGAGTAGTCGGACTGGTTTAGGTGTCCTGTTTCGACAGGTTTTTTGATAATTTCAACTCGATTTCTCTCGAGTTTCGTGTCACTAGAATTTAAACTATTTAACAGAAATTTAAGAGGATTATATCCAGATCGTACCAGGGCAATTGGTTCGAGAATTCGACGAACGTTGGTGGAGAAAACGCAACCCGAAGTTGCACCTTTTGCCCACTGCTGCTGTCACTTCAGTCCGCAAGCGCGCGCCTGTGCGCTTGCGCGCTCCAGCGCGGCCGACCGCCGGCGACGTGCGGCGGTGCGCGCAGGGGAGGGGCGCGCAGGAGTGTGGGTAGGGCTAGGGTTTTTGATGTTTGATGGTTCTCGATCACCTCCCGTTCTCTACGTATATATATATATATACATTCGAACAGAGGGTCGGGGCTTTCTCAGTTCCCATGAGCTCTGCTTGGCTGAGCTTGGGCTCGGCCCATTGGAAATGCTGGGGTTTCTCCTTCTCGGTTGCATGGGGTATTTGCAACGCGTGTGGGCTGGGTCCACAGTGCTATGGTCCACTGTTCCTGCAAGGGAACAGTGTTGAGCTCTTCTTTCTTTTTTTCTTTTTCTTATTTTTTTACTATTTAATCTATAACTATATATATATGTATATATATGTATTTATATATCTCTATACATTCCTATGAATACTAGTATAATAATATCCAAAAATTCTAAATAAAACCCAACATTATCTATTCCTAGATTAGGACCTATTTATATAATTATGAATATATATATATATATATATATATATATATATATATATATATATATATATATATATATATATATATATATATATATCTACTACAATATTTATTTGACAAAATGCTATAACCAATAATAATAAAATATATTATATTATATAATAATAACCTCAATAAAATAATAATAATAATAATGACAAAAAATCGATAAAACAATAATGGTGTATATACTATTGCGCACAGTTTAATAATCCCCAGAATGTACAAGGACCTATTTTATACCAATATCCTCGAATATCCACTGGTAATGATGTTTGTAATATTTAACTTAAAATACTTAGAAAATATTCTTTAAACCATTAAAACGAAATACAACACCCTCATTCCAAATTCCATCAACATGAATGTCATTGGATGTGCCACATGACTACATAGGCTTGGGCTCAGTTCAGGTCCAGTTCGGGCTAAAATGGTATAACCGGTTTCCCAAAAATAATTAATAATTAAATAAATTTTCGGTAAGGGTTGAGTCGCAACTTGGCCTGATTTTCTTAGTTAGGACATCACTATGGCTCGGCCTTTCCTACCAGGGCTAATACACTAGTCAAAGCACGCCCTGGCACTACCCGTGCCATGATTTCTAGTCACCTTGTACTCCAAAACTCCATTATGGTTAAAGTCATCTACCGTAATAATTAACTAAGTAATTATTTATAAAACTCTAAAAATCACCATTTACTTCAAATAAATAAATAAAATAAAATTTAAAATTTCGGGAAGAGGGGTTACACCACATACCAACCTATTTATGGGAAGGTTATGGTGGCAAACCAGACACAAGATGAAGTACCTGGGATCAGGATGGTGGTACTACAACTGACTTCGGGAAATCCCTGATGCTTCAAAGTGTGAAGCATGTACCAGCTATAGCCAAGAACCTCGTCTCAGGAAGTCTGTTCTGTAACACATACTTGAGGATGGACATTAACGCTAGTCAGGTTGTTATGTTGTATAAAGGAACATACTCCGTAAAAGTTTATTGTACCGAATGGATGTTCAAACTTCAACTTGTAACTCCAATGGAGATAATAAATGCAGTCTCTTCTTCTGGTTACTCTCTTGAGTTGTAGTATAATAGACTAGAATATGTTCATTATAAAATAATATAAGATGCCTAGTCTAGGGATTATCTCAAAATGTGGGAATAAGGAGTTGGAGAAGTGTGAGGTCTGTACACAGACAAAGATTACTAGAAAACCGTTCAAACGGGTAAATCAAAGTATCGATCTTCTGGAGTGGTACACTCAGATATCTATGACTTCAACAGTTCTTCACAAAGGCCAGGATAAAGTATTTCATTACTTTCTTCGACGAATTCTCAAAGTACGCATTCGTTTATCTGCTCAAGTTTAAAGATGAAGTGTTTGAGAAGTTTAAGGACTTCAAGGGACCGAGCGTCAAACTGGACAACAACTCAAGAGACTTAGAAGTGATCGAGGTAGAGTATAAGGTCTCATGAATTTACATCGTTCGGTAGAGAACATAAAATTGTCAACGAGACGACTGCTCCATATTCACCTCAATCTAATAGTATTGTAGAAAGAAAGAACAGAATGTTAACAAAGGTGATAAACTCGATGTTGTTGAATGCGGGTCTTACAAATTGCTTCTAGGGTAAAGCAGTGCTAACGGCTACATTTATACTGAACAGAGTGCCGCATGCGACTTTGGAAGTCACTCCTCATGAACTCTGGTTCAAGGTCAGACCCAACTTGAATGTCATTCAGTGTGGGGGTGTCTGGCGTATGTGAAGCTTTCGGATTTGAAGATTCAGAAGCTGGAAACAAAGACTACGAAGATTATATTCCTGGATTATATTGATAAGAGTGATGCTCGGAGATTCCTTGATATTGAATCAAATCATATCATTGAATCTCTTGATACAGAATTCATTGAAGATAAATTTGCAAGGCATAAGAACATTGTTCTTGTGAACATTTCGAAGAATAGTGTGAGTGCACAAGAGGCTCAACTTCTTTATGAAGATGTAGTCCAAGAAGAGATTATTGTTACAGAAACAACTGTTGAACCAGAACTCGCAGAACCATTGCCTAAGCGAGTGAGGAGACAGAAGGACTTCGGAGAGAATTTCGTCACCTATCATGTGGGAGCAAATCTGCTTACAAATAATGAGACGACAAAGACCAGAGACGTTGTCTTCTGGATGAGGCTATTAGTGATGAGTATGAGTCGATAACCTCCAACAACACGTGGGTGTTGGTCGATCTGCCTGAAGGAACAAAACCAATCGGATGTAAATAGATCTTCAAGAAGAAGATGAAGGCCGACAAAACTGTTGACAAGTTCAGGGCAAGATTAATTGCCAAAGGATTTTCTCAGAAGCAGAGCATCGATTATTTTGACATATATGCTCCAGTAGCGCAGATGACGACCATCAGGATGTTGATTGCTCTGAGCACAATTCACAAACTGGTAATTCATCAGATGGATGTTAAGATCGACTTCCTGAATGGTGAATTGTCCGAAGAAGTTTACATGCAACAGCTAGAAGGATTCATCAAGGGCCTCGAAGACAGTCTACAAGTTGGTAAAATCTCTGTATATTCTGAAGCAAGCTCCCAAGATGTGGTATGAGAAGTTTGATAAAGTCATAAGATCAAATGGCTATAGGGTCAGTGAGACCGACAGGTGTGTGTACACAAAGTTTGCTGACGGGAGAGGAGTTATCATTTATCTATATGTGAATGACATGCTGATCTTGGATACAGATCTAGCAATTGTCACTAAGATAAAAAAAATTCTTTCGTCTAAGTTCAGCATGAAGGACTTAGGAGAAGCCGACGTTATCCTGGGGATAAGGATCATTCGGACAAAAACTGGAGTGGCATTGTCACAGTCATATTACATTGAGAAGATTCTCACACGCTATGGGTATCAGGATCTTTCAGGGATCGATACTCCATATAGGTGTGACAAAAATCTAAAGTCAAATCCGAGGGAAAGCGTCAAACAGTTGAAGTATTCAAGCATCATTGGGAGTTTGATGTATACGACTACTTCCACAAGGTCTGACATAGATTTTGCCGTGGGGATGCTGAGTCGGTTCACGAGCAATCCAGGTGTGAAGCATTGGAAAGCTGTGAAAAGGGTTATAAAATACCTCAATAGGACTCAGAAGTAAGCACTGCAATACTACGGAGAACCAAAAGTAGTGGAAGGCTTCCGTGATACAAGCTGGTACTTAGAAGTAAAGAGTGAAAGGTCCTCCAGGGGGATATGTTTTCTCTATGGGTGGAGCTGCTATATCGTGGAAGTCGAAGAAGCAAACTACGTTGTCTCACTCTTCTATGAAATTTGAGTTCTATGCACTGGCGGCTGCAGCGGATGAAGCAAAATGGCTTTGGGAGCTCATGTATGATATTCCAATAGTGGGTGCACAGATACCGGTGGTACCGATATACTGCGACAACCAGGCGACTGCAGCAATAGCATCGAATAACCTCTTTAATGGAAAGAAGAGGACTGTGCGTCTAAGGCACAGGGCGGTAAGTGATCTTATTAAAAGAGGTTTCATTATCGTGGTTGATGTTCGAAGCTAGGAGAATCTGGCAGATCCGTTCACGAAAGGTCTCAAGTGCCAGCTGGTCGAGTACACAGCATATAAAATGAGCTTGAAGACACTCTGATATTGTGTCTTTGTAATTTTACTATAAAGTCTTATGATATTAGTTTAAAGAGAAATCTACTAGGTATCTAGCTTTTAGTTCAAAGAATGACCATTGACTAGAAGAATATCAGGTGCAGGGAGCAATCCTTTAGTATATTATGGGGTCACGGACCTAGAACCATTGTTAGTAGGTAGTCCTTTGGATATTGCGGGGTCACGTACCCAGAACCACTGTTAGTGGACAATCCCTTTGGAATAATGTAGGGTTTCAGGCCTAGAACTACTATAATTAGGCAATCCTTTGGTACGGGGTTATGAACCAGAACCACTGATGTCTACTGTTTGCTCTTTGTATAGAACAAAGTCCTGTGGGAGGATGGCTTCGAAGTCTTAATGAGTTCTCGGGCATTTGGAATGTCCGATGTTCTTTACAGGAAGCACGGGTAGCACAACACTACAAAGGAGCGTAGTACTCCATGCTACAGTGGGGTGACACCATATGAGGTATCTTGTAAGGATAAAGCATCGGCTTTAGGCCAAGTCAGTCTGTTGTCAAGAGTGAGCACTAAATATGTATGAATTTCCTTGATCAAATTTCCCAGCTCAAGATTCAGGCGTAGCACTGCACATAGGCAAGAGGGCCTAATGTTGTATAATAAAGAGTGGTAGGCAGCACTACAAAAAGACTGGACCTCATGTTACAGTGGTCTGACACCATACGAGGTAGTGCCTCGACTTTGCAAGCCATATCACAGCGACATAATCCCACAAGGAAACGAAAGACTTCATGCTGGGTAATTTGGCACTACAAAGAGGCTGGACCTCATGCTATAGTGGTATGACACCACATGAGGCATTGCTTCGGCTTTGGGCCATGTCATGGCGGCGTAGCACCGTAAGGAAGCAAAAAGCTTAATACCAAAGACTCCTTAAAAGAACTCACCTAGAGTGTATGAATAGAGATGTAGGCCGTCTCTTGAGAGAAATCTTGTAGACACCCAAGATACATATACCAAAATCAGACTGGCACAAGGCCTTTAATGTGCAGCCAGAAGCACAGTTGATGTCATTGTCTTAGTGGAAAGAATTACAGTTATGGTATAGAATTCAAGGCTTAGTCCATTCTTGTGTCATGTTATTATTTAACCCATGCGAGAAGATTCAAGTCGTAGCAAAATCTATCATAATGCATGATGGACAGTCACTGTGGGGAACGCTCAACCCATATATAGAGATATGTGGGAGATTGTTGGTGTTTGGCCTTAGAGACTATAAAGATAGTCTCACATTGCCTAGGTCAAATGGATTGTATCTCTATATAAAGCTTTGCTTGTGTTGAGAGAATCACATTAGGTGTGGAGAGGCACATGGGTGCCATGTGGGTATCATGTGAAGGTGTTTTTCTAGAGGAAAGAAGGCTAACTCTACAAACAAGCATTCATGCTTTTTGTCATGCTCATGGGATTATTTTCCTATGAAGCTAAGTCCCGAAGGGGCTTAGCGACTCAGACTCGGACTCGGGCTCAAGGGCGCAAAGTGGCACTTTGTTGGCGCACTTTGCACTTAGCACGTCAGCATCGGCTCATGGCGGTTTCGGCCCAACTCTATAAGTACTCTCTTCGTGCCTTCATTGAGGATAACTCAGAAAATAAGACACGAAGAGAATTGCGTCGCCGCTGGCATTGGAGTTCAGCGAGTTCGTGAAAGGAGGTGACAGCGAGCGTTCCTGAAGTTCTTTCGAACATATTGGTTCCTGGGAGCAGATCGTAGTAGGACGAATCTTGCTTTGAGCAACGGTGATCTTCATCATCCCAGCAAAGTTGTCTTCATCAACTCTGGTTATCACAAAAAGACCGAGTCAGCAACCTCATATCTCACAAAGAGAACGAGTATTCATCTCCGTGTCTCACTAAGAGATCGGAATTTCTATCTAAGATCTGTTTCGGGAACAACAGAATGAATTTGGCCTAAGCTCCGAGAGAAATCTTAACAAAGTAGGAAAAGACAAAAAATAACAAGGATTAATGCATTATAAATTCTAACATATTAGGAAATAAATAAAAATATAGCACGAATAAATGCACAATAAATTCTAATAAACTAGAAAACAAATCGACATGGTCCGTGTTCCTGCACCTGTTTCAAACGTGATCGCGTCAGCGTCAATATCTTTCCTTTTTAGCATATACCTACATGTAATTATACTCAGTTCAACTAGTTGAACACTGATTTTTTGGACTACTTTCGCGATTGTCCGACACTTATACATATAGCATTCTCATACTCTTATAGTTGTGTTCTACAATTTCTTTCAACTCCAATAGTATGTTGTGATAACAAAGACACACTCCATTTCAACATTCGTCATTCTTATTGTCTCCATTATGATTAATGATTGCTCCTGCAATTAGACAAATTAAAACGAATATATTGTTGTCACCTTCACGTACTACAACAGCGAACCTGCCAACCACCAAAGCTTGTTTCTTCTTAAATATGGTAGAGTGCACTCTATAGGTGAAGTTTCTCTTTACATATGTGTGGAAAAGCTTCATCTCCAACTACCTATGGCACAGCTTAATCCACCATAAATCAAACTAGTCTCACTAGCTTTCCAACCATATAATATCCACCTACACTATCCAACTTGTAGATAAATAACAGCCCCGAGAAAAGTACGTACTCATGTATGGAACACCACAAAGAAGGAAAGATCTCATGGTTTGCATGAGCACCCCCATCTCTTTCCTCAAGCCATCATCTATGTATGTCCTGCTTTTTTTTATTACTGCTTCATGCTAGCCACTAGCTCTTCCCTAAGCTGACTCGTACAATCCATCTGAAATCCTTAGGACCACCATTTTTTTGGGGGGTCAATGGAGCTTGGGACATCACCATTTTGAGGTTTCTGGCTACCATAGCTCCTTCGTGACCACTCTTGAAGTAGTAGACCCAGATATCATGATCAGTCACTGGTTCTGGTGAAGATCCTGATTTTAGAAAATATAATCACATAAATACAAGTCATCAGCTAATAGTACTGAACTTTCTTAATGGATAAGAAGTTTGTCAGTATATTGTATCCTGCATTTGGAACAGTTACATAAGTTGATAGTCTGTCTAACAATTGGCTATAATTCATTGAAATTGTATAAGAACCGTTCATTGAAGAATACTAAGAGCATCATTAGTAAGATTCATTCCCGTCCCAATTTTCGGATTCAAAAATTTGAAGCTCATTTGGTTGAATAGTAATTTTCATCCCATGTTCCAATTTCTAGATTTTTGGTCACATCCCACCCATAGGACCAAGTCAAGAGCCTCCCAATTTTTAGATTCTAAATTGTAGGAACTCATTTTGTAGAATAGTAAGTTCCATTTCCGATCCCACTTTCTATATTTTAGATTTTATATTATTATTTTCCACATTAATTTATGGTCACACAATCTTTGGGACCGAAACTCACTTTATCATTTCCTACTATTATCATACAAGTATGTTCTACATTTTTTTTAAAATTGTGGACCTCATAATAAAATTTTGAGCATCATCTACTAACGATGCTCTTTGATACTATTCATGTTCTAGGGTGCTACTCCGTGGCATGAGTTCAGATTTTTATTTTAGCATTATAGCATATATATGTATATTATCCTCTCAAAATAATAATAATAATGATAATATATATGATATCTTATGTACATACATATCTTGATACGTAATTTGATACATCGATGGTAGTTTTTACTCATAAAAACTCTTTAAATTCTTTTATGGAGCTTGTATATATAGTCCATATTGTTGGGAACGGAACACAAAAATTACTTCCTTAAACCGATTGGATCTAGCGAGGACCGAAAAAAAGTAGCACAAACAAAATATACCAAAATTATAAAGAAAGCACAAACAATATATACCAAAATTATAAAGAAAGCACAATGCAAACATAGTGATATATTAACGAAAAAAATCACAGGCCAATCGGAATCCAACTTAGAAAAGCCTATATTAGTTGAATAAGACGATACATCGACTCCTTACAAACTTATTTTCCTATCCACACGGATCACTGCAACACTTCAATAGATTAAAATAGGTAACAAATAGTATAAAAGAGATTACCGAAGACAATATGACGAGAAAAGAACCATTGTAGAACTTCTCGAAACAATATTTCTTCGAAACGAACCCCGAAACTTCGAATCTCTTTCTTCCTCTATTAGAAAGTTGCATTCTTGATAAAGCTCTTCTTTTGGTCTTGTGATGATGAATTAGGGTTAGAAAATACCTATTTAAAGCACACAAATATTGAACAAATTTATACCATTGATCACGATCCGATGGTGTTAATAAAACACACAAAAATTGCCTTCAGTCCTGATATTGGTATACTGATGATATACCCAAGCCCAATTTGTGACAAAATTGTTCTAGAATAAAAGCATATTATATTGGTATATCGACCGTACACCGGCAGCGGTATATCGTTGCCTTTGATTTCAATATATCTAGATACGCGCTAAAATTGAGCCACCTTCATCACATTCGACTTCCTGAGCTTCTCCGACACACGGTTAACGCTCATCGAAATTCGGAATGTTATCCACATAGAGTGGGAACCCCATCCAACACCAACAAATCTTCTCATTCCCAACTAGGTGGAAGAGCTCATCATTTTGACGATCCTCCTACAGTACTCAAATTTTACCATCCGCAAAACAATCGTAAGCATATCTGCTCCATCGAGGACCGAAGAAAAGTCGTACAAACCAAATATGCCAAAATTATAAAGAAAGCACAAACGTGGAAAATTCTGACGAAAAAAACCACGAAACGATCGAATTCCAACTGGAAAGCATCCACTAATGGAAAGAAGATACACCGACTCTTCATAAACTTCTCCCGTGGTCTATACGGATTACCGCAATAGTTCAATAGATGGAAATAGATTACAACGAGTACAAACGATAATACCGAAGACAAGATGACAAGGAAGAACTGTTGTAGAACTCCTCGAAATGATCCCGAAAATCTAAATCTTTCTCTTCCACTCTTAGAAAATTATAGTATTGAGAAAGCTCTCATTTTGATCTTGTGATGATGAATTAGGATTAGAAAACTCGTACTTAAAGTATTCCAATCCTGAGGTGTTAATAAAATACCAAAATTTTGTCTTCAACCCCAACATTAGTATATTGTAGTATACGAGTAGCAGTATACCGAGAAAAGTCCACTTTGTGATAAAACTGTTCTGCAACAAAAGCCTATCAGACAGGTATACCGATGGTACATCAGCAAAGGTATACCGACGATATATCGCCGACTCTGATACTATTTTTTTTCCAATATATATCATGATACGTGTTCAAATCGAGCCACTTTTATCGTCTTCGACTTTCCGAACTTCTTCGATACATGGATAACGCTCGTTGCGCTCGGGATGTTCTCCACATAGAGTGAAAATCTCACCCACCACCAACAAATATATCAACCCTAATTTATTAAGAGGAAACATGTATTCAAAGGTCGATTCAAAATTTTAAGTTCGAATGGACTAAGAGCGATGAAAAAATATATAAAAAATGTATATACGAAGGGGGGGGGAAAAAAAGTTGAGCTGGAGCCCACCTCTGCTTGTGTTACCGTGATCAAAAGTTAACTACAAAAGATCAGGGATGAAATACATTTTATAATAGCTTTAGTTGCCATACATGTAATTTTTCAGAAACTACGGGGTTACTCTTAGTATTATACATTTTTTTTTTTTTTTTTTTTGAAATCATACATATTTGGCTCATGAAGCCCTCCTCCCCTATAAAAGCCCCAGGAACGATCTTCCTCCTCAATGCAACCAAGTACCAGTAACAATAGCTACACAAGTAGTACAAAGAAGCTACATATAGCAATGGCAGGAAGAAGCAACTCAAGGAGGCTATCCCTGGACTTCATCCACAGGGCGTCCTCCGCCGACCACCCAACGAGCTCGGAGCGTGCCATCTACAAGCACATGGACCTGAGGCTCCCCAGCCACCTCTCGGGCCAGAACGAGGTGGTCAAGGTGGAGTGCGAGTGCTGCGGCATGGCCGAGGACTGCACCCGGGCCTATGTAGGACGAGTCAAGGACCTCTTCTGCGGCCGCTGGATGTGCGGCCTCTGCTCGGAGGCCGTCAAGGAGGAGCTGTGCAGGCTCGGGCTCGCACGGCACACCATGAGGGAGGAGGCTGTCTGTGCCCACATGGAGGTGTGCAGGAGGTTCAACAGGACGGTGAGGACGAACCCGGCCATGTCGCTCGCCGGAGCGATGGCGGACATCTTGAAGAAGAGCTCAAAGTGCAGCTCCAAGGGGTCAGATGGCTGCAAGGTCCTGAGGAGTTATAGTGCCATTCCTTCTCTTGGTGAATGAAGAGAGTGTGTGTGAGAGATACAAGGTGTGATTTAAGGGGATTCACTCATTTTTTGCAGGCTACTTATGAAGTTTGTTAGTCCACTTTTATCATGCATCTTATGGTAGCAAGGTTTGTAACTTAATTACCTAATTCTAAATTAAGGAGAAGTCTCCTTTCCACTCTCAATTGTGCCTTTATGACCTTGGTTTTTTTATAAAATATTAATTATATAATAACCCACAAATTTTCAATACTAGCGTGTTGGTACAGTTGGAGGACTTCAACATGGTACTAAAGCCACTCTTGCAAGGATTCAAAGTGCAGCAGATATCAACAAATCGACCACCAAATCCAAAAAGAAAACTAGAACCATCCTTGCTACATGAGATCAAGAAAATATTCTTCTTTTTTTTAGGTGTCCTTTTTCCAATTTGGCAAATGTCAAGGGGGATTCGAACTTGCGTCTTCCACGTTGGAACCTCCATTGCTACCACTAGGCCACAACCCACGCACAGATCAAGAAAAGATCAAAAACACATTTACGCGATGGTTGTGGCCACTTGTGCAAGTCTCAACCTTCTATTTGTCAAAGATTACAATACAAAATAAATGTCAGCTCACTTACCCCAAGAGTCCACCACTTACACCTACGTCTCAAGATAAAAATACAAGAGTAAAATAGAGGTCGCAAATAGAAAATTCAACCCCTTCCACCCAGCAATGGTTGTCCACTGTGTGACAAGGACGAACTTGAACTAACGGAGTAGACGACTCTTCGATCAGAAGCCTTCCCCTATCGTAACGTACAAGGGAGCGTCGATCGATCTATCATAGAAATAGAATCTCCTTGAACTCTAGAAGAGCATATCAATGAAATTTTCCTTATTCTCCAATATAAAAGGCTAAGAAATCCTAATAAGAATTAGGAATTCCTAATTAATTAAATCTTAAGTAATCCAACATAACGAAATTGTTGAAAACACATTAAAAAATCCAAATTTGTTGAAGATGCCCGAACCAAATTCTAGTTTGCCCACACGAAATTCAGGTTTGTGATCACGGAGCATGCTGGAAAACTTATCTAGTTCTAGGAAAGTAACCCGGTCTTCGTGATCGCTTCGTCGTCATCGATTCTGCGACCTCCCCCATAGACTCCATGACTTCCAAACTTTTTGCCCTCGCCTCTAATAGGTTGGATATCTAACAGACCCTCCCCCTCAGTGTCACACCCTGATTCTGTAGAATCGGTAGTCATCCCCTGTGCGTGATGTCGTACGAGGCTAAGTTGTGCGCACAAGGCAGGGTTATAAGGTTATCTAAAACACAACAGTAAGTACGTAGAGATTGAGTAACACATTTGCACAGAAGAAAATATAACTTTATTGATAATAAACATCATTTTCATGACTCGGGTACGAGAAGAGAGTTGTTGTACAGGCTTGCAAAATGGAAGCTGATGAGATAATCGTTCCATACTTTACATCCCTTTATACAACAAAACTATGCAACACCTATAATTTGAGTCACTGCAAGAGGACTGGAGCGGGATCTTCAAAATGGTAGGAATTCTCCTTTGCACACAAGCAAGGCTACAAAATGTTTCAAACGTCGTCTTCAGTTCCTCAGCACGGCTCCCTAATTCGCAATACCTATGGAGACGAGGATCGATACATTATCGTGTACTAGTGAATGACTAATTAGACCCACGATCTCAATTGTTAAAGAATTTATGTGAAGCATGCAATAATTAAGTGATCTTTCTATCCATCCTAGTCAAATTTCATGTGAGCATTTGATAGAGCATAACATATGTAAACTATATTAAATTATACCCACGGCATAGTCTCTGCCCTGGAATAAAATTATCATATTCTTCCATGTCAACCAAATACCATTAGCTAAAATAGTGTATATATCTGGAGGTCACTGCATGACAAGCCATCCTAGACTATAGCCTGGTTAGACATCGATCCTTTCAGTCCGGGTAGCGAGCCTGCTGAAAGTTCCTGAATCACATGTTCTAGTACCCAGCACAGCTGTCAAGTTTCCTCCAAGTCGAATCGGTCATGTGGCCTCAGGTTACCGTTCAAGGAAACTAAAATCTTGTGCACAAGTTGTCCATGAAGGTGCGTGACTAAATTAGTTACTCAAGCATGGTCTACAAATTGATATGAAAACTTAACACTCTCCATGTTCTACTATCGTTTAAGAAATTAATAGCATGTTCCGTGTTATCGTTGCAACATTCATTCCTTGATTCAGCCTATACTTAACAAGTTCTATAGCAGGCCTATTATAAGTAAACATGCAGCATTTTTATGATTTACAGTTCTATAGCAAGCATATCATAAGTAAGCATGTAACAGTTTAACGAGTTACACTTCTATTGAAAACAAGCATGTAATAGGGTGTCTTCGCGTATATATCTAGCATTTCATGTTATCGATGTCGTTGATTGATTGGAGAGCAAGGGGGTCAAGAAGAGAAGGTCAAACCACTCACCGTTGATTGAATAGGGTAAGAGAAGTAGGTCTTCTACACTATACGGTACCTACGCGATCACCTGCAATCGCACAAGCAAATGATCAATACTCTTTCCTTTCTCTCAGAATTTGGTATAAAATACGAAGTTCAAAGAACGCAAGCAATAAAATTCATCGAAAACATTATCAAAAATACATTCATAAACAAACACGAAAGAAGCAAGTACGACACCGAAAACAACAAGGAAAACCAAGCAGCGGAAAGGTGCCTCGTGACTCGGCCGCAGAGCCCTTCCTCGAGAGACTATCCGCTGAATATGGGACCTAATTCTGAAGAAACTAATCCATAATGAGGAAAGAATCTTGATTCAATCTGCCTCGATCAATCGATACCGACAGTGTTTCTTAATCGTGCTTCTCACGAACGAGGAACAAGGATTGGGACAGGGTACTACATCCAGTTTGAGAGAGGGTCTTAACTACCATGTCTCCTCAATCAGACTCTATACCTGTCATCCCGCGAGAGAGTTCCACCATCAACTATGCATCCCCTGGGTTGCTTTACATCATATTTCGTCACCATTTGTTCAACTTTATGTCGATGCTAACTACCATGTGTAACATCTTCTAAATCAGTATGATCTTCCGAGATAAATGACTCAACCAATAAGAAAGTTCCTGACCACCAGCCTTATCGTATGTCTCGACTGCGTGCTCATGACTTTTGCCTTCTACATAACATACTAGAATTCTGAATGGCTTTCTCACCGTTAGTCGTATTAGTTAAACGAACGATGTGGTTCCCTAAAGGTTCAAGCTCCCAAACTTTTCTACCATCATGTTTCTCATCAAAGTTCTTTCCTATAATCGCATCCTCAAACAGAGTATGTTTATGCAAGATGTAGGTCTTTGAATATCCATACATACCGCTAAATTGTGCAACTAGAGATGTATCTGTCATTTATTAACTCGGTTGCACCCAATGATCTTATTTTCGCCTTCGAATTGCTAAAACTGTCGTTGATCCAATAAGTTCTAGCACCCCTCTTGGTGAAAAATTAATCAGTAGAGCAACTCCTATATGCATGGTATTGTCAGTCGAATCCTCAAGCTTTAGCATACTCCCATTCGCCTTACCTCCATAACGAACAGAATCCTATGTTCTTATAAAGTCTTCCTGAAGGCCTTCCCCAACAAATGTCTCTCGGTCTACCACAAACATGTTGTACATGTTTTAAAAAATGGTTTGATGCTTATAACTCTTACATACTATAATGTCCCAATCCATGCGGTGCACTATGCTGGTTTGTTGGCTTGAAGGCTTGGTTGGATTTGGGTTCATACAAAGATATGATTTAGAAAATCCTTGTATTTGGTGTTTTATCTCGCTCTAGATGGAGGCATTGAGTTCTTTCTTGGTTTGTTTCTGATGTTTGGATTTGTGTTTTGCGAAGTATCGCAAGATTTAAGCGTTGATGCAGGCTTACTTAATTCAGTCGGATTGGTTGGTTTATGGAGTGTGGCTCATTTTATGGTTATACCAATTAAGAAGTTTGTGTATCACATCAAATCGTTTGTCTGAGGCGTAGTTCAGTATCTGCTCGATTGAGTTAGACTTTTTTTCATGGTGGATGGTTTTGATCATTCGTTCATTTACCTTCATACTTAATGAATCGATGTTGCATGTCCAGTCCATTATGCTTGAGTTTGTTGCATGCTAATAAATTAAACCAAGATAAAAAGATTAATAGGATTAATGTTAGATACATATCACTGAAAATATAGTGTTGTTGTTATACTATAATACGGAATATAGTATTGTTATGTATATAGTTGTGTATCATATTGATAGGAAAGAAGAATGGTAAAGTAGTGGCATGGTGCCACGGTATGGTAAGCATGTGGCTCGGTGCCATAGTATAGTAATGATGTGTGTAGCATGGTGTCATGGAATGTTTGGGACATGCAGATCATTAATCATAATATAGAATGGAGGTGTTGAGTTATGGTATGGTGCCATGGTATGTTTGTGAAATGTGGGTTGTCAATCGGAACATCGATAGGATACAGGGATATCGTGTGCATAATTTATTGTACAAGTGGATATTGGTATTATTTTGTATATGTATTATGCATATATTTTATAGTTGATAAATTGTTCACGCATATTGCATAGTCATGGATAACTTGTGCAAAAGGTTATGCTTTCTTCAAATGGTTGTCGAGGCGCACCGAAACCAATTCGGTCTATGAGAAAATTATATAGAGCATACTTCATGCACAAGTATTACGGAACCTTTAGTGGAGCTTGCTACTGGATTGGAAGGTTGCGTTGCAATACGTACTTCAGGACCTTCGATGGGGCTAGCTACCTGAACGTAAAGAATCATCGGCTTTTCGATAAAATAGTACAATATAGTGTGGTGCCAATGACCTTCATTAGGATGCATACTAATACCATCTGATTACAGATTTAACTAGTTGATTGTGAGGATGAATTTAAGCGCGTACACACACACATACATATATTTCAGCCACCGATCCTCCGTCGTCTTCGCCGTAACTCTCGTCGACACTTCATGACACCCAGACTATCCTTCCACGTACTTTGAATCTATGTTGGAACCCAACAAACTTTATCTCCTATCTGATGAGAGGTGTTGAACATATGGCTCCTCAATTGGACTCCAAGCTCACCCTACGATAGAGTTCATGCTCTATCTCGTCATTGATCTTGAATCCTCAGGACTGCTCTGCATCTTTCTTCGTCTCCAGCTCTTCGACTACCACGTCGATGCTAGTTGTTATACGTAGTAGCTCCCTGATGACTAGGATCTTTCAGACGTCAATAACTCGGCCAAGACCGAAGTCCTTGACTATCAGCCTTACCGTAAGTCTTGGTTGCATGTCTCCGAGTTTCGTCTTTCTACTGGAACGTGCTCCTATTTCATCGAGCTTCCTTACCTTTGGATAGCCTAACCAAAAGGACAGTATGGTTCCCTCGAGATTCAAGCTCCTGAACATGTCCAGCTTCATGTCTGGCACTAAAGCTCACCCTCATACATGCATCCTTGAGAAGAACATCATGTATTGTGCACGTCTCGATGATCCATAGCTCCCCCTTAACTGTGCAAATAGAGATGTACCCATCTCATCCTGAGTTTGTTGTATTCCTTGATCTCCTCATAGGCTTCGAACTGCTGAAATCGATGTTGCTCCATTAAGCTTGGCAAACCATCTGTCACCAAAATCGGATCTGTAGAACAACCCAACCTGCAGACGACCAGTTGTCATGGGACCGAGAGACTGTCCCACAATCATTGATGCACCTCCATTCATCTATTTGTCTCGATGAACAGAATTCTCTTTATCCCTCAAATCATCTTTAAGACTCCCCTGAGCAAGTTCCTGACGATCTTCAAACACCTGTTGAATATTCCTCGAGCCTCCATCCGATGTATGTGGTCTTCGTGTACACCTCAATGGCTTAAGCCTATATATACCACAACATATATTTCCTGGAGCTAGCAGTTGGACACCTTTCGTAAGCTTCCATCTTTGTCCCTAAACATTCTACGATAGCCATCATCTTTTAGCTTCCCGACCGATACCAAGTTGTAGCTCAAACTCGGTACATGATGAACCCTCTTGAGAATGGGCTTCTTTCCAGACTCAATTATCAAGTGCATGTCATCAATGCCTACAACTATAGTCGCCTCCTTGTTGCCCATCTTCATACGTCCATTCATACCGCTTCGGTATGACATAAATATCCTTCTCTATGGAGTGAATGTGATGCCTCCGTGTCCAAGACACAATCATTGTCATAACACTTGACACAAGGTTCTTTTGTGTTGGTTGTTGCGATGATGAGATCTTTCATAGCTGTGAAATCTATCTGGTCGTCCTTGCCTTTAGTCTTCTCATTTTTTAGCTGCATACAATCCTGTTTTAAATGACCTTGTACGCCACAGTGATAGCAACCCTCCTTATGGTACACACTCGCAAGACTCCGAGAACTTTTCCTTGTTCTCGACTGTGACATGGGCCTTCCCTTCCCGTGGGAAGCAACTAGAGCGGACTTCTACAATAGTTCTATTTGCTTAGGACGAATCTTCTCATTCAACAAATTGCTTTTGATTTCCTCCATCGTGACAACTCCATTAGTCACAGAGTTACTCACAAACAACACTACCACCTCCCAACTTTTCATTAAAGAACCCAAAAATAGCATAGCTATCGCCGACAATTGTTGATAATACCCTAAACTCGTTCAGATGTTGTGTTGTCATGCCCCACTCTCGGAGGGCGATCGTCCTCGCTAAGGTGTGATGCCACACGAGCCTAGGTTGCGCTTGTGCAAGGCTAAGTCCAAAAACGATCGATTTAAGCTAGGCCACAGAGTCGCACAGAGTGTCCCTATTGCAACAGAAGTAATTGAGCACAAGTTAAAGCAAATCCAAAACTCTTTATTGATATTCAAGAAGTGTTACAAGCGGTACTAGGTCGAGATTACAAATCGCTCAAGCTCTCTCTAGAAACATAAAAGGCGTGCCAAGCGGCTTACAAGATGGAATGATACATGGCGATGTTCCGATACATTATGTCCTGTATATGGTGCTTCAGCTCCTTTGCAACGCTCTAAGGCTCCAGAGTTAGCTCCACGCCTTAGCACGTTCGAGTAAAGACTCCGCACCAGACGAGGTTCTCCTGCCCCCTGCAGGAAGAATATGTGGTTATCAGTACATTGTTATGCACTGGTGGGGAGGCTAGCTTGCCCAACTCGTTGTAGCAACCTGCCCAGCCTTAGCGGAATGTCGATTTAAATGGCAAGTGCAACAACTCAAATGAATCATTGACTCGAAGAGTTGCATTGACCCGATGAAGGATCGATGCGAATCGATACAAGTGTTAAGTTGGCCCGAAAGAAACTATTGAGTCGGTTCAAAGATTCTAAAAAGTTGAATCGATACAACACACAAGTCCAATTTAAAGAAATATTGACTTTAGTTGATTTCGTATGCAGGCTACGCTTTTACGTTGAGTGATAAGAGGTCGACATTTTGCCTTATTCACAAAAGTGTCCACAAAACCAAAATATTGCCTTGCAATGAACTAAGGCAAAGTCAATGGACTTTGCCCTTCAGAAGAATCCAGACAGACTTTCAAAGGCACGCTCGGAGTCTCACTCGGCCGATGCGATCATCGCTAAGGTGGGTGGCTCCGATGAACCTGTCTTTGCTTAGCCTAGACACATAGTAATTCGGACAATATTGTTAGAATCGCTAGGCGATAACTTCCTGCAAGCTAATAAAATGACTCAACGCACCTAGCTAAGGGAATAATCCCTTGTGTGCTTGTGTAGAACATGGAAAAAAAATTGGAAAGTTACTTGTACCTCGCACCGCACTCCACGCTCGTACCAAGGCACAGCTTACTTTTGAGTAGAATTGTCTATACGTTAACTCATGAATGAAATGCTTGTCACTTAGAACATACTACGACTTGAAGCACTAAACAATAAATGGTCCACTGAAATGAGGCAGGAAGACTATCAAATTGTCATTTTGAGCAGAGTAATAGAAACATCGAAAGGCTTCGGGACCGTTGGGTCGCCAAGGCTGTTCCCGTACAGGGTGCTGCATAATGAATGATCGAATAAGTGAATAAATGAAAGAAAAGAAAGATAAGAAGAGAAGAATGATAAGCAACATGTATGATGGAGACGTATAATGGGGTTCGCTACCCGCGCTATACGGATGCCTCCGCCAACCTAGTCGGTAATCGTCTATGGCTCAAAGACAGTCCGTTAAGTTAAAAATGACAAGACAATACGAAATGCTCACGGACAACTCAGTGCACGAGGGAACGAAGTGAATAAGGATTCCAAGGCAACGATCAACGACATCGTGGCCGGCCTAGGCAGAATCATAGCATACGGGCGGCTTGGGTTACGGGCTCGGCCACCCAAGAGGCGTAAGTCGAGTATTGCGTGGCCTATCAGGGTGTACCAACCATCACCAGCTGATAGAAAACCACGAAACCAAGAAGGATAGTCCAAATGGCTTGTGGTGCCAGCGGCCGGTACATATAGATTAAGTTGGCTCGATTGCGGCAATCTGCGTGCAAGACCTTGCATTAAAATAGGTAATCTATAAAATCTGAACAACTGAGTAACTGAATGAAACATATCCGGGCAAACTTGAGAACATAACATCTTGATAAAATATGAGTACCTAAATGAAATGCTACTAAACAAAGTTTAAGTATGACACATCTTGGAAACTTAAGTACATCGTTCACCGAGACAGAAACACGTCCATGACGCTCGTATTTTCCTATGAAATAGATTGGTGCCTAACTTGGTTTTCTTAGACAGGAAAGATCGTATGGTAAGTTGTGCATGTTATTTCTATGCGACACTTGATACACTACAAAAATAAGTCATATTAGCGACGAATTTAGTGACGTTTAATTAAAACGTCACTAATTTCTTTGAATTTAGCGACATATAAATTTGACGTCGCTGTTCGTCACTATGCCCGACGTTCAGCGACGTATTACGACTTATTTTTTGTAACAAAATGTTACGTCGCATAATAGTCAGAAAATATCGCTAATTTCTTAGAATTTAGCGACGTTTTGTGACTAACATTTTAATAACAAAATATTACGTCACGTAATAGTCGATAAACGTCGCTATATTCTAAGAAATTAGCGACGTTTAGCGACGTCTTGCAATGACGTCGCTAATGTATTTCTAATATACAGATCGGGTTTTCCTTTCCCCCCAATCTCACTCGAAAATTTTCCAAAACTTTCCTTTCCTCCCCCCCCCCCACCGACCCACCGACGACCGAGCTCCTCCTTCCCGGCGACCCCCTCTCCCCCAGCGACCCCTCTCTCCCCGAGCTCCTCCTCCTCCTCCACCGACGACCAAGCTCCTCCTCCTCCACCGACCCCCACTTCCCGGCGACCCCCTCTCCCCCGGCGACCCCTCTCTCCCCGGCGACGCCCCTCCTCCTCCTCCTCCACCGCGAGGTCCTCCTCTTCCACCACCGAACTCCTCCTCCTCCTCCACCACCACGAGCTCCTCTAAAGGTAAACCCTAACCCTAATTAAGGTGTTTTTCGTGTCCAAAATAGACACGGGGACACAGCACGACCCCGTGTTTACTGATACACTGTGTTCGTGTGGTTTTGGACACTTTGTGTCCATTTGGATCAAAAAATACATATTTTAGATAATGATTTGAAAGTGACGAGTCTCTATGCACAAATCCAACTAATAACGAATTATTGTATTGGTTGAACAGAAGTGACGAGTCTCTTTGAGCTCGGTCAAATGTGCCTTATGTTAGGTCTCTGTCTGTACAGTATGTGGATGTGTCAAATGTGCCTTATGTCCTTAATAATTGATAATAAGTAACTTTTTAAATCAAAATTTTATAAATAAATTGTTAATTCAAACCTAACTAAATTGAAATCGAGCTCGTTAAGCTTGAAATCAAGCTTAATCAGCTTGAAATAAAGTTGAGCGAGCTTGACAAGCTTGAAATCAAGCTTAACGAGCTTGTTTATCAAGCTTGAATCAAGCTTGCTTATCAAGCCAAGCTCAATCTCAAATCAAGCCAAGCTCAAGCTTAATATAAACAAGCTCGAGCCAAGCTCAAGCTCTAAAATAAAAAAATTATCAAGCTCGAGCTCGAGCTTGAGCTCGATTAATTCTAGTCAAGCCAAGCTCAAGCTCACAAAAGCTTGGCTCGGCTTGGCTCGTTTGCAGCCCCAGTAATTATTCAGTCCCTTAAATAGCAGCCATCACATGTTCATTACTACTGTGCAGTCCACTCCTATGGTTGTAACAATTTCCATTGATGTTAGTATCAGTCGAAGGAAGAGGAATGGCTCAGGTTAGAAGTGGGTATTGGTTTAGCCCGGGTCCTGTACTGCCTATGAGGACAGTCCCTGTCACAATTGGATATCAATCCACTTACATGAATCTGTCCTGCATACTATAGAGTAGTCCCTCCTTCGCCAGGCTTGTCTTGTCCTTGTGTGTAAGTTAGATGTCCTGTTCATCCCTCTTGAAGGTACTGCATGTCCTTAGTTCAATCACACCCTCAAATGTTCACATCAGATGTGTGTTGAATATCCTGTATTTTGCCTTCACTGCATACATGTGCCTATTGCATACCTGTCCATCTTGTTGTATAACACACTGCATATCATGTTTCAGTCCACCCTAGGTATGTGTTCAGCCCACATAACCATGTTGCAGTCCATCTCATTAGAGTTTAGTCCATGGGTACACATGAACAGGTAGGTGGAATACAGAACATGTACATTTATGTATAACATTTAACATTATCAGTTGTAATTAGGAACGATTTGCACATTAAGAAGTTTTTCCTTCTACAAACTACCCAGTTGACAAGGTGGTAACCCTGCCAATTTTTCCTCCAATTTGCACATTATCACTTATGTCAAGCTCGACGATTAGCTCTGATATTCGAGTCATGAGTGGAACCATATTCCCTTCAATTTTCCCCTTGTGAGGAAATTGATTCTCAAGTTTGTGGTTACCAAACAAAGGAAAGGAACAACTTTCCTTTCCTAGTTCCTTAAATCGGTGAACCAAACGAGGCCTTAGGATAATGTGTATAGATGAGGACTAGGACAATAAGTATAGGTAACTTCAAGATAGGAATTGTTTTACCTATGAGTATAGGTAATGGCTTTACCTAGAGTGACTAGATAATATATAGGTTTAGGAAGCCTATAGGTTTAGGTAATGGGTTGACACATGGGTATGGGAGATACCTATGTTGTAGTGTATGGGGTATTGAGTTTGGGTATTAGTTTTTACTAGAGTTAAGGATAGGCTAGTGTATAGGTAATTAGGTAAATAGGCCATAGTAATGGTTTTACCTATGTGAATAGGATATTGGTAGGGCAAATACATAGGGTATTTGCCTAGTATAGACTAGAATACCTTGGTAAGGCAACGTATGGCCCTAAAAACCTAGGTGTGACCTAGTTTGACCAAGTTTGGCAAGGTATTGACCCAGTTGTCCTAGTGTGACCTAGAAATGACTTGGAGACCTAGAATTGACCTAGTATATCATGTTTATGATTCCAAAACACCAATTGACATTAATATTCTATATTTAGGTCTTCGAGGTACCGTATCGGATATTGTTGACATTTCACACTACCAAAATAAGTATTGTTGACATTTCACACTACCAAAATAAGTCAAATCAACGACGAAATAAGTCAATCCTAGAGTGTATATAGTGAGCCTCCCTACTTCCTTCCTTCCTTCTCATTCGGGTTATTCAGTCGACTATTCCGCATCATAGGATATCTACGTCAACTTCACCCTAGAGAAGTGTGAAAATATTAATGTTAACCAAGGTTCACAGTAAAGAGAGGGAAAGAAACTACATAGGATACATCATATCTATTACCACTTGTTGTATCATGATTACTTTTACAAGTGTTTAAACGATGTGCATGTATCTATCTTACAGAATTATCCTCAACTGGATATGGAGCTGAATTACTACCTACGGAATCGTTCATGGATGTACAACCGTCATCCTGATGACATGTACGGTGTGAGGGATGAATTCATAGAGGGTGTACACTAGAGGTACAGAGACGTCTAGGCCGACGGTACAAAGTAGGTGTTTTGGTTTATAATTTTTTTCTGTTTTTATCATAAATTAACTTTTTTCATGAATATAATATGTCTTTATAGATATCGTCCCCCAGAGGTACAGAGACATCTAGGCCACATGCTGAGGCATAATTATGGTGGTACTTGGATTAACTACTCTGATGCTCCGGATGAGAGGAAGGCTTACTGGTTTGCGCGCTTCAAGGTTAAAATATATTTGCTTTTAACATGAATCATATAATTTTTGCATATTATATATAACTGATAAATATTTGGTTTGCGCTCTTTTAGGATATATTTTTCTATCCACCGTACCGGGCCGAGCTTATCGAGGGAATGTTTTCTGCCGTCGCTGCCAAGCTGATCCGCGACGCTATTAATGATCAGAAGGCTCGTGATCGTGCAGGAAAGCCGATCCAAGGTTGGATCACCCCTGATCAGTGGAATGCGATTAAGGCTCGATTCGACGAGCCAAGGTACAAGAAGAAGTCGGAGAAGGCCAAGGCGGCAAGGCAACATGCCTCGAAGTGGTACGGTGGGTCGATTCCGATGACGGAACATTTCCGTCGTCTGGTATGTCTATCTCTTTTAGAAATATTATTTTAATGCAAAACCGATAAATTATTACTAAGATAATATATTTAATTATAGGTAAGGAAGGTCGGTAACGTCGACATGGTGACCGTCTTCCTGGCCACCCATCGGAAGGGCGAAGACCTTATTGACGAGAGGGCCGAGCAGACTTATGTAAGTATTACAATACGTTATCTTAATTTAATACTTCGTGTCAATTTTATTATAACTTAGTAAATATGATGCAAATAAATATTCATGTAGTTAGTAATAATAAGTACATTAATTAGAAATTAGAAATTATAGAGTACTATCCATACTTTCTAGGCCGAGTATCAGAGGCTGCGGGAACGGGCGGCTGCTAGTGCACCTGATGCAGGAGAGGCCGGTACTTCCTCGCAGCCCACTCAAGCTCCGTCGGAGGACGAGCTGTGGATCACCGCCGCTGGTGGACTCCGTAGGGGTACGTACTACGGTACGGGATCCTATGGCGCCCTAGTTGCGACCCAGTCCTCTAGGGCATCTCCTGCTAGTGTGCATGGTCCACAGCCGTCCCAGGAGTCTGCCCGAGTCCACCAGACGATGGAGTCTCTCCGTGACGACCTGCTACGATGGATCGAGGAGCAGCCTCAGCACCCTGCAGACGATCCTGCGCTGCTAGCACGATTGGATGCGCTCGACCGCGACATTATGGACTTCATGGAGATGACTGAGAGGACAGAGCGCACCGTTGGAGGGTTAGAGCGCACGGTGATGGAGCTGCAGACAGGACAGGTGACCATGGCCGAGAGGCTGAGATTGGTGAAGGATTCGATGGTCCAGAGCAGTGATAGAATGTTATCTATCATGGATTCATACCACCAGCGACTTACAGCGTTGGAGCGTGCTGGTCCTCCGGGTGCGCCTTCATCGTCGTCGACTCCGCCGCCTCCACCGCCTTCTTCTTCGACACCGACTCCACCGACGTCACTGCTTGCTCCATCGGTATCGATTTTACTTGAGGGGTATGAGTTGTTCTTATCCCTTCGTCGCGGTGGTGCCCTTCCTGTACCAGATCCCTAGTAGTCCTAGTTAGGACTGTTTGTTTGTGTTTGTTTCATCATATTATATTTCTGACTTGGATATTTGTTGGTTGTGTAGACTTAGATGTTTGGATCCTATTTGTTGGATCCTATTCTATTTGTTGGTTGTGTGTAGACTTTGGTTATTTGGTTGTAGACTTTGTTATTTGGTGTATTTGGATGTTATTATTCGTTTATGTTATTATTCGTTTCAATTGGATGTTAATGTGCTTCTTTGGTTTACGTTTACCGGTGTTGAGTGTTCCACCGAAGGGGTCGGCGAACCCAGGGAGAAAAGAATATCTGTTATACTGTCTTTATGGTTATATTTTTAAACTGCAGGAAGAAAAGGACATTCTGTATTTTATTTTTTTATTTTTTTTACAGATTTACCGACGTTTACCGACGTTTACTGACGTCCACCGACGTAAGTTTGCGTCGGTAAACGTCGGTAAATCTGAAAAATTTTCCAGGGTACCGACGTTTATCGACGTCCTTATAAGTCGGAGACCGTCGGTAAGCGTCGCTACACGTCGGTAATAATCCCAAGAATTATCGACATTTAGTGACATTTTAAAAGACGGTAAACGTTGGTAAATTCCCAGGATGTTACCGATGTGTAGCGACTTTAGAAACATCGCTAATACACCGACGATACGACGGTAGACGTCGGTAATATACCGACGTATTTATACGTCGGTAAACGTCGGTACTTGCGACGTTTGGCGACGTTTTAAAGATCAGCGACTTACGTTTCCGCGACAAGGCCAAAACGTCGGTAATTGCGTCAGTAAATATTGTTAGCGACGTAATTTATCATTTTAGCGACGTCCTTTGGCGTCGCTAAAACAACTTATTTTGGTAGTGATATCGGTAACACGAGATAGGCTTTAAATCATATGCCGTAAAACTGATCCTAAGGCATGATTATTAAAACAATAACTGATAGATGGTGCACAAAAGTAAAATGAACGTGTTTGGTAATGATAGCAAGTGGGCGAGCTAGCCTTCCCACCAGTACATAACAATGTACTGATAACCACATAGATTGTTTGCAGACTGTAGGAGAACCATGTCGGGTACGGAGACTTCCCTCGAACGTGCTAAGGCGTGGAACTAACTCTGAAGCCTTGGAGCATTGCAGAGGAACTGAAGCACCATATACAGGACATAATGTATCGGAACATCGCTATGTATCATTCCATGTTATAAGCCACTTGGCACGCCTTTTATGTTTCGAGAGAGAGAGCTTGAGCGAATTGTAACCTCGGCCTAGCACCGCTTGTAATACTTCTTGAATATCAATAAAGAGCATGACTTTGTTTCAAATTGTGTTTATTTACTTTCCGTTGCAAATGGGGATACTCTTTACGACTCTGTGGCCTAGCTTCAATCGGCTGTTTCTGGACTTAGCCTTGCACGAGCGCAACCTAGGCTCATGTGGCATCACGCCTTAGCGAGGACGATCGGTCCTCCGGGACCGGGACGTGACAGATAGGTATCAGAGCATGGCTTTACGTCCTTGGACTTCATATTAATTCTTTCAGTTTTAAAAGCTCGATCATGGATAAAAGAAGTGCACGCTCTCTCTCGTTGTACCTTGGGATGTTCCATATAATAAGTCTAATATTTTCAAAAGCTCGTGCAAGTATTTGGTTGAACGGGATTGATATGCGAAGGCCTTGTGCCGAACTGTGTCTGACTTGAATTGAAAGGAAACCATGCTAAAGTTAGCAAGTTGAGTGCTTGCCTGAATGACCTTACGTTGACACTAGCGAACAAGTGTACGAGATCAAACTATAGTTTGAACGGGATGGCTATGCACACATCCTTTTGGCTAAGTTATACCGAGTATCGCGCACCTTGACCTTCTGATGCGAACGAGTTTGCAAGCGAGATTGACTATCGCTCGGACAAGAATAAGTTAGACTTATAGTCTATATCAATAGAGACGCTATCAGACCAACGCTAAGATGAATGGTTCTTAGATTTTGAGGAACGGCCGAACGTATATTCGAACGTGTCGATTGTGAATCGAATGATCTTTTCAAGGATTTGTAGAATGACTTGACCCCGAGTTGTGTATGCAATGGTCTCGAAGAAGAATAAGACTGAGTATTGACGATTAGTCGAGTGGCTCCAACCCTGAGTGATGTATGGACCGTCCTAAAAATTGTTCGAACGAAATTAAGGATTTACGGGTAGCAAGGAGTGTATCAGGCGAAGCCTTAGAACGAGTAATGCTTAGATGGTCGTAATTTTGGAAGTTTCAAACGAAATATCGTTCGGACGATTGTGAAGGTCTAGTGCAAGTTACAAAACAGTTGAATAGAGATTCGAAACGATAAAATAAATGGAGGCCTTGGTCGAGAAAACTTGGTGGATCGTACATGCGATTTCGGAATAGTCGAATAGAGTGAAGCTTGAGTTAAGGTAAAATACGCATAGACGGGATCGAATGTAGAACGATTGGAAGATAGCATACATGAACGTTGGTTTGAAAATACAAAGAATGACTAAGGATTTAGAACGGATGTTGCTCAATGACTTGAGTTAGCATGGAACAATACGAATTGAGGAATTAAGTTACACAACTCGGATTTCGTTGCAAAAGAAGATCGTCGGGTTATGTACATTATCGATGGTATTAAGGCGTATCAAAGATCGATGTATGATAACTCGGGGGTACTCTGATTCGATGAATGATGATCGTGTTAAAAGATATTGTTTCGATGGATGCTATATTTGGGATTTTGATAGAAATGAATGTTTGGATGAAAGGGAAGTGACTTGATTATTCGGTGATAACCACAACGACGATGATCTTGTCTTGCGCGAGCACAGCTCCAACCTCGCATATACGTCACGTCAAATTTAGGGCGATCATTTTTTGTGAGCGCTGACATGGTGATTCATGTCCAGCGGGGATGATCAAACTTAAAAGATCAGGGCGTGGCAATTCGGATTGCTTCGACTTATTGTTTGAGGCGAAGGTAAATTCGAAGATTGTTCGGACTTGTGATTGAAGATTAAGTAAAACTTGAGGATTGAGTAGACCCAATCTGCGTATCGAGAATAAATTAGACTAGACTCAATACAAGAGTTACATCCCAATGAGGACGATTATCTTACGAAAAAGTTGACATAGTGATTTCATGTCCACCGTAGATAATCTGACTTATGTGAGATTGGGGCGTGACATATTGCAATGCTAGACGATCTTATGATCGAATATGTAAATTGTGTTGAACGACTTAGAGAATGTGGTATGAGAATTATGGTTTGGTGACATATCGTGTCGTGGTGAAATTGACTTGTAGGTGGATTATATCGAACGTATTCAAAGAAATAGACTATACAAATTCCTAGTTTGGACGTACGATATTGATATGCTAAGGATTTGGTTGAGGAGAACCTATTATAAGATGACTTTGCTGAACGGACTCGGACCTCGTATGAAGAATGTCTTGATGCAAATAGGATGACCACTGCTCGATGTTTAGAAATTTGAGTGAAACGAGCTTGCGTAGAGGATCCCATACAAACGAACAATGGTTTAACCAAAAGATTGGGACGAACGTTGTGCAACGACTTTACACGATGAACCAAGAACTTGACTTGTAACTATGACCTTATGAGCTGACATAGCGGATAGGTGGATAACCCTATGCCAAGTGATTGAACCTGTGTGACCGACTTTAGAGTATCGTTCGGACGGACAATAAATCTGGGGCAATAAGACTTAGAGTTAGGACGTGGAACTGGGAGTATACGTTAGCGACAACGCTAACAGACCCAAACGAAGTGAATGATAGAAATCAGTGATATATAAGAAAAGTTGGGATAACGAATTTGAATCATTGATGGGAAGACGTACTTGATGATAGAGAAATGTTTGATTTTAGATCGGACAAGAATTACTTGAACCTTGGTTGACTCCACTACGAAGAAATCGTATTGATTCCGTAGACAAGAACGCTTGAGAAACGAATTGGGTCATCTCGAGGATCGAGATAGATGATAGTGAAACAAACTGGAGTTTGGTTTTAATCGAGCTAGTATAACGACCGGCAATTCAAAACTATCATGAGTAGCTTGTCCGACTCCGCTATCGCTAAAGCTTGGTTGAAATGTATATATTTGGAGGACGTCTTGAATATGTGCACGATCCAAACTCAACGATATGATGAACTCGAATGCAGCTGCAAGTGGATATGTTGAGATGTGCATGGCTAAACAGATGAGTGAGTTAGCCTCAGCCTATGACCCTCATGTTTGACGAATTATAACACACCTCGTGTGACCAATATAGTCCCGCGACAGTGCACAATAATGACCAAGTCATAGAAACACGATGACTGAGTGAGTATCATCAACTCTCGAATGAGTGGTAAAGTCATACGATGAAATTTACCAAATATATGTGACACGAAACTTAGAAAGGTATTCGAGTATAGTTTGATGCAATCGAAGGATAAAGCCACTCGATAGGAATTATCTAAGATATGCACATGACATGAGTTAAGGAATGGTATGATGACTTGAACTCAGGAAGTCTTGAGGACGAGACTTGTTCCGAGTGGTGTATAATGTAACTACCCGCTCCGCCCTAGCAGAATGCCGATTCAAATAGCAAGTGCAACGACGCAAACGAATCGTTGACTCAAAGAGTTGCGTCGACCCGACGAAGGATCGATGCAAGTGTTAAGTTGGCCCGAGAGAAACTATTGAGTCGGTTCGAAGATTCTATGAAATCGAATCGATGCAACGCACAAGTCCAATTTGAAGAAATGTTAACTTTAGTTGATTTCGTATGCAGGCTACGCTTTTACACTGAGTGATAAGAGGTCGACATTTTGCCTTATTCACAAAAGTGTTCGCAAAACTAAAATATTGCCTTGCAATGAACTAAGGCAAAGTTAATAGACTTGGCCCTTCAGAAGAATCGAGACTTAGACTTTCAAAGGCGCGCTCGGAGTCTCGCTCGGCCGATGAGATCATCGCTAAGGTGGGTGGCTCCGATGAACCTGTCTTTGCTTAACCTAGACACATAATAATTTGGACAATATTGCTAGAATCGCTAGGTGATAACTTCCTGCATGCTAATAAAATGAATCAACGCAACTAGCTAAGCGAATAATCCCATCTTACATGCTTGTGTAGAACATGGAAAGGAACTTGGAAAGTTACTTGAACCTTGCACCGCACTCTACGCTCGTGCCAAGGTACAGCTTGTTGACCCAAACTGGATCATATTCAACCTAATTTAGAGAATTAATAAAATAATATCTGATATGATCCAATACGACACATCAAGTTTAAGACAGACGTCATCGACAAAGTTGTTACATTGTAAATGTACTTGTACCCAGTCTATAATTTTTTAATTTATTGAGTCTAGAAACATGTATGTTGAGTCGCACTGAGTCATCTCAACCCCTAGACTTACTTCTCCAAGCTCCACCATACAAAACAAAATAATTCCTGAACCAAACCAAACCAATCTAGCCCATATAGACTTTTTGTCCTAAGGTAGACAGAATTTGGGCCAAACTCTGCCTTAGGCAAAACCTGGGTCGAACTTTGCCCCCGAAATTTTAGGAACCTAATTTTTAGGAACACCATGCTACAAGCTGTCCAACGTTCAATTTTTTGAATATTTAGACAAAATTCTGGCCGAACTCTGCCTCCCCTGACTAGTATAAATAAGGCTTGATGTCTCTCATTTCAAATCATCTCTCACTCTCAATCTTCTAAGCCTTATACATTCTAAGCCTTACTCTTCCAATCTACTAGCCTCAGAACTTTCTAAGCCCCAAGATGCTCAGTGCGATTCAGCTAGAAGTTTATGTGCAAGAGTTGAAAAGAAGTCACTTGGACAATTCCAAGTTTTGCCTCTGCAAAGTTGTAAGAAGTTGGCATGCTCTTCTGAGTAAAGGCACGTGTGTACCCTATTTCATAAATAGTGGATTTCAATCCTGAGCGAGAGTTCTCAGGCCTGGACTAGTTCTCCACTAGAAAAACCAGGTTATATCGTTGTGTTTGCGTATGCTCTTCTGATCTCTCTTAATTTCGGCATTACTACTCTGATTATATATTCTTTTAGTAGTTGCTTCTGGACTTGGCATAGAGTTATTTTTTTAATTGATTATTTTTTGACACAAACTCTATTCACCCCCCCTAGAGTTGCCTACACGTAACTTCAATTGGTATCAGAGCTCTGTTCTCTTGATAAAGGATTAACATCCTAGAGATGATTCATGGCAACCACACAACCTATCTTTACCAACTATGGTGAAGGACAGTCCACTAATAGGCCACCCTTATTTGATGGAACCAACTACACCTACTGGAAGACGCGAATGAGTTTATATCTAAAATCTCTAGACTTTGACTTATGGACCATAGTCACAGATGGTTATAAGAATCCTGCTAGAATTGTTGTTGAGGGGAATCTCATAGAGAAACCCCACGACAAATATATTGATCAAGAAAAGAAATAGGCTAGTCTAGATGCTAGGGCTATTAATGCTCTCCTCTGTGCTATAGACAGGACTGAATTCAACAGGGTATCTACGTGTCCCACTTCCCATGAAGTATGGAAGCTTCTAGAAGTGACTCACGAAGGAACCACACAAGTCAAGGAATCGAAAATCAGTTGGCTAACACAGGAGTACGAAGCATTCAACATGAAGCCCAATGAGGCAATCAAACAAATGATCACTAGATTCCTCGACATCGTCAACCCTCTTTCTTCCCTCGGTAAGGATTACTCCAACCATGAGAAGATACACAAGGTACTACGAGGATTAATGAAGAACTGGAACCCCAAAGCTACGACAATTATCGAAGACAATGATCTCACGACCATGTCTCTGGAAACTCTGGTGGGCAAACTAATGACGCATAAGCTCGACCTCAAGGACTTTGAAGAAATGGATCCAAAGGAGAAAGAAATCGCTCTAAGAGCTCATCGCCGAAAGGCTGCTCCAGAAAAAATAGACATGACTCCGATGGTGATGATCAAGCGCTCATGGTTCGCAACTTCAAGAAGTTTCTATGTTTCAACTAAAGGAAGAAGGAACAATACAAAGATGACAATGAAGAGCCTATCTGTTTCAGCTATAAAAAAAATGGGGCATGTCAAGAAAGACTGTCCTGCAGAAAAAAAAAGGGAGCCGATATAAAAGATCATATAAGAGGCCATCCTCTCGAAAGTATGCCAACACAAGCATCTGGCACGAGAGCGAAGCCAGTGACTCAGAATAAGAAGAAGAAGAAGACTCTCCCCAAGATACTGTAAACGTTTGTCTAATGGCAACATCGAAAAAGGTAACAAATAATCCACTTGATGACTTTACTTTTGATGAACTTGGAGATGCCTTTAGTGACTAACTTGAAGATCACAAGAAGTCACTTAGCAAGTATAAACATGCAAAGGACAAGATCAACATCCATGAAGTTGAGATTCATAGACTTTTATGCTTGCTTGATAATATTAGAAACACACCACCCACAGCGAACACTGAGGAGGTATCCAAGCTTAAATTAAGCTTACACGATGTCGAATCTCGTATTGAAAAACAAACACGTGATATTACAGCACTCAATAAAGAACTCCCGGACGAAAAAAAGAAGTATAATATTGCTGTTATAAGAATTGATGTCTTAACTGCCAAGTATTATGATATGTACAATGCCTCTAAAAGATTAGAGATTAGACTGCGAAAACAAGTTGTTCAGCCTCAAACCCAATCTCACAGTCGCAACACGTACACAAGACAAAAGATTGCTCAACACAAGAATACACGTCACAAGAAAGACACATATACTCATGCTTCACACAAACATGTCTTTATGTACACATATTCACATATAGTACGACAAACACCCACACATACATATGGCACACACAGACATGCTTTCATGAACACACATGCAGCATGACAAACACATAGACATCACTATTATCCTACACCTAACACTAATATACATGCTACATGTCACTAATGTGGTAAACATGGACGCACTTCACCACAGTATAGAATTAGAAGACTAGTTGATTTAAAACTATATACATGGGTACCGAAGACTAACCTTTCAGGACCCTCAAGAATTTGGGTACCAAAGGTCACATCTACTCTTGGTGTAGGTGGACCTTCCTTCATCGTCTAGAAGCAAATGGATTCTTGATAGTGGGTGCTCGCGACACATGATTGGAAATGCAAATTTGTTCGCAACACTATCGATGAAAAGGGAAGGATACGTATCCTTCGATAATAATCTGAAAGGTTATATCATATATAATGGTACTATTGGTAATCCTCCCTTTCCTATCATTAAAGATCTATGTTTAGTAACAGAGTTAAAGCATAACTTGCTCAGCATTAGTCATCTTGCTGACCATGAATATGATATTAACTTTGAAAAAACTAAATGCTCTATATATGATAGATCAACTAGAGACATCGTTTTTGAAGAGATAAGGGAAGATAACATCTATATATTTTATCTCTCGAAAGATACTAACAATGCAGGAAGATGCCTTTATGCTCACAAGGATGAAAGACTACTATGGCACATACGTCTTGGACATGCAAACATGGATACCATATCAAGACTGTCAACCAAGAAGCTAGTAAGAGGACTACCGGATATCACATTCAAAAAGAATACAGTATGTGCTGAATGTGAGAAAAATAAGACGACTAAACCTTGTTTAAATCGATCAACTCTGTAAGTACTACTAGACCCTTACAACTTCTTCATATGGATTTGTTCGATCCTAATAGAGTAGCCAGTCTTGGTGGAAAACTCTACGCCTTTGTGATTGTTGATGACTTTTCTCGATTTACTTGGGTTTTCTTTCTTTCAAACAAAAGTGATACTATTTTCGTTTTCGAAATTTTTGCTAAAAAGGTTCAAAACGAAAAAAGCTTCATGATGACTCGAATCCGAAGTAATCATGGCGGCGAATTCAAAAACTCTAATTTCAAAAACTTTTGTGATTCAAATGGTTTTAATCATGAATTTATGTGTCCTAGAACTCTCCAACAAAATGGTATTGTGAAGCGGAAGAATAGAACTCTTGGCGATATGGCCAGAGTCATGTTGAATCAATTTTCACTTCTGAAATATTTTTGGGCAGAAGCTGTAAGTACAGCATGCCATGTCTTGAATAGGGTTTTGATTCGACCTATTTCAAAGAAAACTTCCTATGAACTTTGGTTTGGTAGAACATCAACTATTTCTTATTTTTGAGTGTTCGGTTGTCGCTGCTTTATCCTGAATACCAAAGACAACTTAGGCAAGTTTGATGCCAAAGCTGATGAAGGTATTTTTCTTGGTTATTCTTCCAAGAGTAAAGAATACATAGTGTTCAACAAACGCTCCATGATTGTTGAATAATCTGCTAATATGACTTTTGATGAGAACAATAGCTCAACAGCGGTTCTTGATGACGACGATGATGTCCACATCAAACCAATAACTCCTACCCCTGTGAGTACAACATCTAGAACTAGTTCTCTGGATAGCTTACCAAAGAAGTTTCGTTTCACACCAGAACATCCAAAAAATTTGGTAGTAGGTCAGGTATCAAAAGGAGTAAGTACTCGTTCATCTGTTAGAGACTCTATGCTAGCACTGCTTTTATTTCTCAAATAGAACCCAAAAACGTTTTAAAAGCTTTCTCTGATGAATTTTGGATATCTGCAATGTAAGAAGAACTCAACCAATTCGAAACAAATCAGGTTTGGGAACTTGTTTCTAAACCTGCTGATCATTCGATCATTGGTACTCGACCCATTCGTAACAAAGTTAATGAAGACGGTTCAGTCACACGTAACAAAGCACGTCTAGTAGCTCAAGGATACAACCAAGAGAAAGGTATCGACTACGATGAAACGTATGCTCCTGTTACATGACTTGAATCAATCAGCATGCTTTGTGCCTTTGCAAATTTTTAAAATTTTAAACTCTTTTAAATGGATGTTAAAAGTGCTTTTCTAAATGGTTTTATTAAAAAAGAAGTTTTCGTAAAGCAACCACCTGGTTTTGAAAACTATAAGTTTCCTGATCATATTTTCAAGCTTAAGAAAGCTCTTTACGGTCTCAAACAAGCCCCTCGAGCTTGGTATGAACGCCTTAGCACATTCTTACTTGAAAAGGGCTTTTCAAAAGGGAAGATTGACACGACACTCTTTAAAAATCAATTGATGACACAATTCTATTAGTGCAAATTTATGTAGATGACATCATTTTTGGGTCTACTAATGAGATATTATGCCAAAAATTTGCCAAGTGTATGCAGAATGAGTTCGAGATGAGCATAATGGGGGAGCTTAACTACTTTCTTGGATTGCAAGTCAAACAAAACTCACAAGGAGTCTTCATCAGCCAATCAAAGTATACAAAGGACATGCTGAAGAAATTTGATCTTGCCAATATCAAACCAATCAGTACTCCGATGGCTACTACAACTAAATTAGAACCTGATGAAAGCGATAAACCAGTCGATCAACATAAGTATCAAGGTATGATTGGTAGTCTACTCTATTTAACTGCTAGTCATCCTGATATCATGTTTAATGTTTGTCTATGTGCTCGTTATCAAGCCAACCCTAAGGAATCATACATGACCACAGTTAAGCGTATCTTTCGATACCTTAAAGGCACTGTACGGTGGGCTTGTAGTATCCCAAAACTATATCCTTTGACTTGATCGTTTATTCGGATGCCGATTTTGCTGGATGCAAAGTCAACCGTAAAAGTACCAGCGACACGTGTCATTTATTAGGCAAAGCTTTAGTCTTCTTGTTTAGCAAGAAGCAAAACACTGTCGCTCTACAACAGAAGCTGAATACATAGCTGCAGGACGTTGTTGTG
Source organism: Iris pallida (assembly GCA_029216955.1). Classification (NCBI taxonomy): domain Eukaryota; kingdom Viridiplantae; phylum Streptophyta; class Magnoliopsida; order Asparagales; family Iridaceae; genus Iris; species Iris pallida. The sequence continues at coordinate 7,428,396 of JANAVB010038020.1, read as the reverse complement.
CTCAGATTTTATGGATGAAGCAAACCCTAGCAGACTATAATTTCTTCTTTAAGCATATTCCTATATTCTGTGATAACACTAGTGCAATTAACCTGACCAAGAACCTAGTATGTCACTCATGCACTAAGCACATAGAGATACGACACCATTTTCTATGAGATCATCAATTGCAAGGCACTATTAATCTAGAGTTTATTGACCACTACAACAAATATGTCCTACAATAGCATGCGCAGAACGCTATAGAAAGCCTTCTATAGCATATTCTGTCTGCTATAATCGCCCACGCTATAGTATGTCCAGACATGTGAATGCTATAACATTATAGCGTTCATGAATGCTGTAGAAGGTTTATAGCGTTCGTATATGCTGTTGATGGTTTATAGCGTTTATGAATGCTGTAAATACTTTATAGCATTCTAGAACGCTGTAGATGGTTTATAGCGTTCGTGAGTGCTATGGATTACTTATAGCGTTTATGAATGTTGTGGATTATTTATAGCGTTTGTGAATGTTGTGGATGATTTATAGCGTTTGATGAATTGATTGTCATGAACGCTATAGATGGTTTGATTTATTATAGCGTTCATCATATGCTATCGTGGTAGCAGCAATTTAGATGTTTTGAGTGCTATAAACCTGCTACAGAATTTTATATTATTTCATATCTGCTACAGAATTTTATATTTTATAACCTGTTTTGTATCACATATAAATAACCATAATCGCAAACAATTTCAATCGCAACTTGCATTTCGATCAATCAAGATATAGGAAAGATTTGCCAAAATATGAAATGTTTCATTAGAACATTCAAGATGTACAAAAAGTAATAGTCATTAAAACATTCAAGATGTAGAAAAAGTAGTTGTACGCCAAAATAAACCATTCCATTTACAAAATATCTGTAGTCCAAAATAAACCATTCCATTTACAAATATTTGTGTTTTCCATAAATAAATTCCTTTATTTATTGTGTATCTGGGAAAATTACAACTGTGGGAATCTGATCTAGAAGACGATCACTTTATCCCTTGGACTATACGAAGAAGAAAAGCTCTCAAAATTTTGACAGTAGATAACTATGTATCTCTGTAATGAATGAGAAAAAGAACTCTATTTATAGAGTCGAAAATAATAACTGAAAAGATAACTGTCTTCACAGCCTGTGCTTAGTTGAAAATCACGCAGGATTTAACATACGCAAGACTGTGAGCAGTTACTGGACGTGGCCTGTAACTGTTGGACACATGGCAATCATGCATGAGTCATGTACAAGTTACAGGACACGCAGGCGAGAGACCAGTGGCATGGCTGCCACGTACTCCAATTTGATGAAATCCATGCAGACTTGTTGAAGACGAAATCCACGCAGACTCGGGGTAGAAAGCTTCAAAATCCACGCAAACTTGGGGCAAGAAGCTTCAGAATCCACGCAGACTTGGTGAGGACGAAATCCACGCAGACTCGGGGTAGAAAGCTTCAAAATCCACGCAAACTTGGGGCAAGAAGCTTCAGAATCTACACAGACTTTGATGAAGAAAACTTCAGAATCCACGCAGACTTGAGGAAGAAAACTTCAGAATACATGCAGATTTGGGATAGAACTGCCAGCTGTCTTGATTCAGCGTACCTCGACTGACACAAAATCTCTGGTAGTGATTGCTTTTGTCAGTCACATTAAATGACAAGAAGCTCTTTTGGTACGCCAATCTTGACGAAGGTTGAGTCTTGCTGAAGAAGATTTCGAAAATCACGCAATAGACGGCTGTGATCTCTCGAATTCTGTGCATACGTGGCATACGCAGAGACATTCTTCGACTGTTGTGCTGTCAGTCATAATTACTCTCTGACAAATGATGAGCTGTCTTCCCAGCATGATTTGTAAATATTGTCTGGCTCAACTGAGCGTGACTTTTGACTCTGTCCTGATCAACTCAACGTGACTGTCATTTTTAAAGGCCTACAAGACCCCCTTCAAAGTTTTCGAAAAATTGAAAAGACTTCAAAATTTTCGAAATACTTTGAAAATAAGATGATAAAATAAAATCAGTCACGCTGTGATGACTTTAAAGAGATATTTATTCCTGAATGATTGGACCGTTGGGATTCTGTGCAGTTAAGATCCCGTATCAGTCTCCTAAATCGAGGCAAATCATGATGGGCCATTTGGAATTCTTCATAAGCCTATAAATAAGCCATAGATTACTTCTTTCATCTTTACTTGCATTTGAAAGAGAGAACCCACAGAAGAGAACTTCATCTTCTCCGACGAACTCCTTCCTCTTCGACTTCTTCTTCTACTTTTTCGGCAGCAATGGCTCCCAAAAAAGCTGATGCTTATGCCAAGGGGAAAGCCCCTGCGACTTCGTCGCGTGCCACAACTGACAGACTTCCTCGACAAGAAGTCCCGCGAGCTCCTATGCATCGTAAGTGATGGGAGAACACAAACTGTCGAAGACGATGAAGATGAACTCCACATAGAATTTTTTAGGATCTTAAGATATTAAACTTCAGAAATATATTCCCCTCTTTAGGGCAAAGGATATTTAATAAAGTATGCCCCCTCTTTAGGGTCGGCCATACTTCACATCTTCGTGTTTACGAAGCTCTGTGTTTCACGCAAAGGAGCATGGTTCTCATGATTCTGCGTGACTTTTCACGTTGGCAGAAATGTCCATGTTGAAATAGTCACGCAGCTTTCAGGATGACGCTGCGTGATTTTTCACATGTTGACAGAGATGTCAATGTTGAATTATTTACGCAGACTTCTGAGAGTCATCTTCTGGATAGATTAGTCTTGATCTGTCAGCGTGTTTTTTTTGTCATTTCCACTTAAATGTGATTCTGGCAAATGATGCGTGACTTTCATCCTAATCTGTCTGAGCTTTGCGTGAATTAATCATCCGCGTGAATAAATCACTCAGCATGTCACAGTAATATATCCATGTGGAGTCTGCATGACTTTTGAATTTTTCAAATACTGTAATACACGCATAGACATAGGTATATCTAACTTTGTCTTCTTGTCATTTTCTGTAGTGAACATCCGAAGCGAAGAAGCAGATTTTGAGGGGTGCTTGAGTATTTCATTTAAGCATGATCTATCTCATATAACATTCCCTCATTTTGATCTTCCTGAAGCAAGACTATCATTATTGGCCAATCAAGACCACACAACTTTACTCTGCTTGATGAATGGACAACCTTTCCAGAGTCTGGATCTGGTATCCCATAAGAAACCAGCATTCTTGTTCGGAGATGCTATAGCACAAAAATCTCAGCCGAAGGGCATCTGGGAGAAGGTGTGTTTCTGCTTTGAGGGGGATGTGAAACAACCCATGTACTGGCCAAAGGTTTCTCGGGGCTTATCAATCATGAGACTTATGCATGCCAGCTACCCGAGAAAGATGTCCTGGTATTTGACAGAATATCAGCAGGCGAAGGCAAGCCGTATTATTTACAGGAAAGAGGGATTTTTCAGTGCCCCGGAGGATCATGTATCAGTATTTCGGGGTTTGAAGCCTGGATGCATACCACCTGAAGATTCAGCCATATTGATGCCATTCAGGATGCCCATTTTCATAAATGAATTCATGTCTAACAAGAATGCATTCTATCCCACCGACTCAACGCCGAGGATGAATGGCCTAATGAATCAGGAGAATATAAGATGGAAGACTTTGGTCAACTGGGCTTTGGAGAATTTCGCGACTGAGCTGAAGAAGATAAATCTCTATAATGTCGTCGTCAATTCATCCTACGGCTTCAAGCCTAACCCCTTCCTATTCCTGGCTTTGGTTGAGAGATACAATCATAGGACGGGGACCTTTATGACTCCGAAAGGAGAGATGGGCTTCGCCCTTCATGAGATGGAATACATCTCACACCTGCCTTCAGGCTCGCTGCCGTATGAGGAATATGTTCCTACGACGGAGGAACTGAACTTTCTGTCAGAGAAGAACCCAGAGATGGTCCATCTATTTGAAGAGATGATATGCCATTTTGGCACATGTACTCTATATTACAAGGGTTCCAAGGATGAAGCTGGCAACCACATTCAGAAGTGGATGTCCTACATTTTCATGAACCGTGAAAAGGATGAAAAGAAAATAAATGAGAAGAGGTGGTATCAGATTAGCAACTTCAAACCTCTTTCTGAAAGTGAAATCACTTATTTGTTGGAGAAATATGATTGCAAAGATTTTACTATTACTGAAGACTGGTACGAGTTCAAAGCTGGAACCACTTTCAGCTCTTATGTTAGACAGAGCAGAAAGAGTTTGTCAAGGAACGGTCATCTGGCCGGATTCCTATCCCTGTGGTTAAGAAGATTCATCATTCCTAGCTCCAGCTCTTTGGACAGGATACACAGAGGTGTTATCTTTGCAGCGGTGCGCCTTGTGTATGGTTACAAGCTGGATTTGTTATCGACGATGACCTGTAGGCTGAATGCAGGTCTCCGGAATTTTGTCACTAGCATGCTGTCTGCTCAGAGGATGATGACTGAAGAATTCCCAAGGATAGAGATGCCCTTCACGTATCTTTATGGTTGGCTTCTCCTTCATCATGATGGTCTGATATCTCCAGGGGCAGGAGGAAGTAGTAGTCTTTTTCTGGAGAGGTACTCTGGAGAGACGTTCTGGAAGGTTCACACCCTCCCAGAATGCAAAAATGTCTTGAATAGGGCGTCACATTGGTCTATCCAATGTGTCCCTCCACCATCGGGCTATGAGAGTATGCCCTTAAATATGATTGACGGAGATATGGGAAACCGGCTAGATGATGTAGCCTTCCAATGGTTACAGAAGATCCGTCCTTCTCATCTAGTATACCGTCACGAAGAAATGGCATATCTGGAGCCATATTTACCAAGCCGTTTTGCCAGACAATTTGGGTATGACCAACTCCACGTTGGGAATGCCACTACTTGTCTATCTGCTCGTGGAGGACTCATCGACGGAGCTCGAGCTTGGAGATATTTTGCGGCTAGAGATACAAAGGTCGTATTCTCTATGCCTAATCCTTTGTCTAGCTCGGGGCCAAAGATGCTTTATACGTATGCTCGCTTCTATGTGTCATCGAGCACTTTCAGGCCAAGTTTCAATCTGAAGACCTTTGTTGCAGAGGATGATCCGGCTCCATCGAAGAGGTCGAAGAGGAAAATTGTTATTCAACACTTTTCTTCAGAACCCGAGGATGAGACAACAGAAGTTGATCCTCCCTATGAATTATTCCAGGAAGGAAATTTTCCTGACGAGGTTCTTCCTCCTATATTTATATCTCTTTCTAAGAGGAAGAGAAGTGACGAATCTGAGACCGTCTCCAAGAAGAGTACCAGGTCTCAAACATCCAAGAACAAGAAGAAAGGGGTCTTGGTGACCGCTACTTCATCTTTGGGCGGTATCTCAGTTGATGAAGACGATGCCGCTGACAAGGATGAAGAGACTGATGAAGATGACGCTCCTTTGATAAGGAGGTCAAGAGGGAAGTATGTTAAGAAGTCTGTCAGCAAAATTAAGGGCAATAAACTCCTAGAGACGATCATGAGTGGAGGAACTTTGCCGGAAATCAATGAAGCAGCTTCTTCTGAGAAGACTGAGTCTGATAATATTCACCTTGCAACAGCTTCAACCGAACAGACTGAAGTAGAGTCTGTTCATGCTCAGGAAACAACTGCTCCAACCACAAGTGGAGTAGCTATTGAACCCTCAGAGACGAGGATAATCCCATTTGAGCATGGGACTGAAGGCGTCATTCAAGCACTGGATGATCAGATTAATTACTCTGAAGAGGAACCAGCTCTAGAAAAAGTTTCAGAACAGCCAGAAGTTTCTGAAACTCAAGCTGAAGAAAACATTTCAGTGACCAGAGGCAATGAAGACATGCCGGCGTCTGAGCTATCAGCTGCTGATGATCTATTGAAGAATGTTTGTCAGGACATTATTCTTCGGACCGATATTCTAGAGACGACTGAACCGACAACTAACACTGAGATTGCTATCGTCACTGTTCCAGAGATTCATGTAGATGTGAATATTATTGACTCTGAATCAGAAGTTCATCCTGAGGATGAAGAAGAAGAAGAAGAAGCTGAAGGAGGAGAAGACTGGCATGCTGGCACTTCGACTCCTTATGATGAAGATAAAGTGAAAGGGAACAGAATGGAACTTAGCCCTGAACCTGTTCAGTCACCGAACAATGCTTTAGCACCTAGTAATTCTGGAGCTGGAAGCAGCCATATAAAGCAGGTATCGGATACAATCATGGAACGGCTGCGAGAAGAAGCAAGACTCCCTCCACATACCGAATATGAACCTCAGCCAGGTAAAGCTTTATTTCAGATTCTATTTCTGCTATTTCTCTTCCTTTAAATGCTAATTTTTTTTAATTGTAGGAACTGCTGCAGCAATGAGCTCGACTCATGCTCCGCTTATCCAAGCTGATGCTGATGAAGAGAGTTCACACTTGCCAACTTCTCCTGTCGCACATACTTCTGTTCCGAGGATAGAGAATATTCAAGCTTCTTCTTCCATGATGACAGCGACTCCTGGATTTGAGACTGGGCTAGCAAGAACCCTGGGAATATATCCGGAAATCATTTATTCATATCTAGATACATATTCTAGACGTTTCTTGAAGGATGAAGCTATGCCCTTTTCTGATCTCAGAACTATGGTCAAATTCCCACTGATGGCGCTGCGACATGCTGGTTACACATCTCAGTGCATCTTCTTTGAACATCTCCTGGATGAGTTAGAAGTAACTATCCAAAAATACTGGAAGACCAAGAAGGAGGACATTCAATCTTTAACTGAAGCTGAAATTGTGCAACTAGAGAATGAAGTACAGTCCCAACAGGCAGCTCTAGAAACATTTCTTGCCTCTTCTACTGAAAAATTAGTAGAAAAGGGCGAAGAAATATTAGCTGCTCGTCAAAGAGTAGAGTTTTTAGAAAAAGACAACGCATCCAAGACTGAAGAATTGAAGAAATTGAAAGAAGAATTAGCTCGTCTTCAAGAGCGCATTGCCGTCATGGAAACAGAACAAGCTGAAGTTGCTACGGCTTATATCTTTGAAGCCGAACGTTATGAGATTCTTCAGAAGGAACGGGAACAGATGCAGGCGGAACAGTTTGAAGAAGCCAACCGTCGCCAGTCTGCCATCATTACTTTTGATGAACAGAATGTTACAATTATAGCAGCAGAAAGAGTTAGAAAAACTCATGAAGAGAAACTGAATGTTGTTCTAGATCGTATTAGGGAGCTGATAACTCCAAGCAAGTGAATCCTTTTTATTTTCACTTTCACTTGTATTCCATGTTTTGATTATGAAATGACAACAAATGAAAGTTCTTGATCTGACTTCTGGTTTTGCTGTTTTGATAATGATAGATTCTTAGAAAATATGTTCAGAGGTAAATAATACATGACATATTTCAGTAGAATAGAATATACAAACGAACTTTGTAATTCTATCAGATGATACTAAACCAGAAATGATCTTAGTTTAATACTGATTGGAAAAAATAGAATTCAGACATAAAAATATCTTTGAACTCAATTTTTCATGATCTTTGGACTTGGAAATCAAAAGACTAGATGAATGAACGGATTAACCGTCAGATTATAATGAACGGGCGAACCGTCGGATGAACGGATGAACCGTCAAGTATTAATGAACGGACGAACCGTCAGATGAACGGATGAACCGTCAAGTATTAATCACTTTTTTTTAAAAAAAACAGCCAATACAAACCATGTTGGAAGTCAGAATGTTGCAGTAGAAGTCCCCGATACTTGTATCGGAATCCCAAGAAGTGGTACTAGAAGAATCGGATCTCTTATCTTCGTCAGACTCGGGATCTTCATGGATAATATTGATAAAAGGAGTAGGAGCTATATAGCCCAATCTGCATTTCGTCCTTCCATATTTCAGAGGAGGAATCCGAACAGGCATTTTTCTTCCTTTTTCACTATTGAGGCCAGTCCTGAAGTCATAGCCCATATTTTTGATGATGTCTTTAGATTGCTGACTATAACGACGTAGTTGTAATCTTCCAGTGTCATCATTTTTGTCTTCATCTTCTAAATCAGAAGGACTTTAGGGCCCTTTATAGAAGAATATTGGAATGTCTCCTGGCTTTCTGCTGGGAACTAGAAAGTATGAAGATTGTACAGGTTCTAGGGATACATCTGTATGAACAGTCTGTACAACCCCTATGGTTATTGTGTTCAAGTCATCTAACAAATGTAAATAACTATGAACATAATTACACACATCAGCATACTGCAAAGATGGAGACTTTTCATTAAATGTAAAAGCAGCAGTATTAACATTGGGAGAAGGCTGAGCCTTAGAGATTTTAGCCAAGTCAATAACTAAAGGGGGAGAAGAAGAACGAAAAGAAGCGTTGTTTCGATTAAGATCGATAACAAATGGCTCAGAAGAGGTGAGCTCCCTTGAAGCTTGAGATGAAAGAATAATCCGCCCTCCAACTGGAATTAGCAGAGTATCATGTTTCACATGTAGAGATGCAGGAATTGCAGTACGCCCACTGACAGGAATAATCATTGTGTCTTGAGCAAACGACTGAGGTAACGGAGAAATCCGTCCACTCACCGGAATGATGAAAGAACCTTCTTCAGAGAGTTTGGGAGATTGTTGCTGAATAGTTCAACCTTTAACAGGAATTATTAAGGTCTCACTTTGTGAATCCTCTTTCTCCATAGCTTATATAACCCTCGTATACTCTTCTTTGTACATTCGGGAATCATTGAAATAAGCTTTAACCCCATGGAAGGGATTTATATCAGCAACCTCTTTTTGTACTCTTCCATTGCTATCAATGTATTTAAAACACTGATGAAGAGTAGAAGGCACCACATTATTTTCATGAAGAAAGGGCCTCCCCAGAAGAAGATTATAGGATCCCATGATCTCGATCACATAGAAAGTGACTTTAGATCTGAAATCACCTATTTGAAGCTTCAGATGAATCTTTCCCAAAGGTTCGCTTCGGCTTTGATTGAATCCCAGGATAGTAGTAACCGTCTTGGAGAGTTTGTGAAGAGGGATTTTTAGTTCATCCAATAAACTCTTTGGCATGATGCTTATAGCAGACCCTGGATCAATGAGGATACGATCGATCTTCATTGTATCGATATAACCGGTGTAGTAAAGAGGCCGATCATGTCGATTATCCTCTAGTAGCATGTCGTCTTGTGTAAAGGTGATATTTGGGATAATCTCCAATACACTGTTGCAATGTAAGCCAGTAGCAGGTTCTGCATCTGGCTTCTTCAGTTGTGCAAGACAAGAGTCAGCTTGTAGAAGTGCTTCACTTAATGTCTCCCGAGTCTCTTTGGAAAGACGTAGAAGTTCAAAGAGGGACATTCTAGCTGGAGTATTAGCAAGCTGAGCTAAAATGTCGAAATTATAAGGCTTCTGAAGTCCAAGAGGAGAGGACTTCTTGATTGGCTTATCAAACCGAGCCTGTTGTTTGCCTTTCTCCAGAGCTGTAGGCTTGGGAGGAACAGGTTCAGTGGATGATTCTTCTTCAGGAGGAACATTAGAAGCATCTTTATCAGCTGGAGGGATATCAAGAGGATCCTCAGGATTTTTGGAATAATCCTTTAGATAAGGTTTCCCCGTTCGAGTAGCACTAACAAGTGCTTCTTCTTTCTCTTTTGGCTCTGTGTCAGGAATAGATCCAAGAGAAGTCATATGACATGATTTAATCTTTCCAGCCTTCTTGGACTTTCGAGAAGTAGTCTTTTGAGGAGAAGGCGATTCAAAATCTGCCACTAGATCAGGATGGATCCACATGATTTCTCCAGTTTCCAAAGTGATCGGCACTAATCCTTCAGACCGTGGAGGAGGAAGATTCACTATGTCAATAGTTGCCTTGGGAATAGGAACGATCCCACTTTCAAGGAGTTGAGGAGGGAAATCTCCGAATTGCATAGAGACGACGTTGGAGGTGACGGTCTTCTCTTTTGGAGTAAGAGAGATAGCTCCAAATTTAATCATTTCTTGGATCTTTCCTTTCAGTACATAACATGTACGAATTGTATGACCCAGCATTCTGTGATATGGGCAGTATTTGGGATGATCTGTTTTACCAGCTTCATCAGGTTTCTTGATCTCAGGTAGTTGTATCTTATTACCTTTCAGCAGACATTCAAAGATACCAAGGACATCGTCGTCATCGAAAGAGTATTCTTCTTTGGGGCGAGGTGTTCTCGGTTGTTGAGTTGTAGGAGAAGTTTGAACAGTTGATGCATCTTTGCTTTGAAGATTAACTTCAAGAGTTTCTTTTCCCTTGCGAGCATTGTTTTTATTGTTAGTACCTTGACCTGTTTCTTTAGGAGTCATCTGCACTCCTAAACCTTTGAAGGTTTCAGCACTAATTTCTGCGGCCTTGGCACTAACTATGAAAGAAGGCCAGTCTTGGAATTGAGTGGATCCTGTCCACATGCTGATGATTGGTAACAAGTTTGATTTGCATGTGTCGATGGTGACAGCATCAGGAGTTCCAAGAGGCATCTTCAGAGCTTCTCTTCGAAACCGTTCAATGTACTCTTCTGTAGTTTCATTATTTTTCTGCTTGATTCTAATAAGAGCAGACATAGTCATGTCATTGAGCCCTTCATAGAACCGTTCAAGAAACATCTGTTTGAAACCAGAAAATGAGGTAATGCTCCCATCTGGGAGACTTCTATACCATTCATAAGCCGTTCCCTTGAGACATCCAACAAACACCCGAGTAAGGAGGGCGTCGCTTGGTTGCAGCTGATCAGTCATCCTTCAAAGTGATTAATGAACTGGCTTGGAGAAGTGGTTCCATCATAGAATGAGATAGTGGGAGGCTTGTATTTAGGAGGATACGATACTTGCTTCCATTCTATCGGATAAGGTTGTTTGATGCCTAACCTTTGTAAACCATCCTTCTGTTTGAATGCCTCGAATTGAGTTCTGAGATTCCTCAATTCTTCATTAACAACTCCGGAAGATTGTGGAGTTGTAACTTGTAGAGAATAGTTGGGAGGAGGAACAACATTATAAGCACTACCCCCAGCTCCAGAGAGACTAGGGTTTGGTTGAGCTGGTCCAGGAGTATTGGATTGTACTGCTGGAGGAACTTGTACTGGACTCATATCAGTGTCAGTTGGTATGGCATCTGGTACAGTCTGTCGATTTTGCATCTGTGTTGCCATGAGTTCATACATCGACTTCATAGTATCAGCCATAGACTTCATTTGTTGTTCCAAAGAAGCAATTCTTTGATCTTGAGGAGTCAAGGAAGAAGAAGGTTCATCAGTATTCCCATCAACCATATAAGTTGTGACTGTACGAGGAATTATTGATGAACTGGTAGATGTTGTTTGTTCTGAATCATTGCTTTGTGCATCAAAGTCAATTATAGGAGGACTACCCCCAGTAGGAAGAGGTGGGAAGTTAGATTCTCCAAGGAATTCAGAATCATCTTCAGAGATCAAATTTCTTTGACTAAAAGCTAAGGCTCTTGCTCTGGTATTTCTGTATACTCCATCTGGACTATCAACTCTATCCCCAGCATCCCGAGAGGTCATATTGACAAAAGCAAACAAAGGCTCATCTTCATCAGGCATAGGTTCACACTGAATCCGATTGAAGACAGATTGTCGTTTTGTTTGACATCTACATTGCATTGTGACTCTTGGCTGGAAGTCACATTCATGATCAACATGATCATGAGCCATTGATTGACATCTGCATTGAATTATGACTCTTGGATAGAAGTCACATTCAGCATGGTCCTTTGACACAGAATCACTTCTTCTCTTCTGTTGAAGATATTCTCGTAAATCTGTTTGTGAAGATTGAGGAGTATATTTCCTGTTCTTGGGTCTTGATGGCTCTTGATTATATAGAGAATGATTAATATGAGCCACATAGTTTCTTGCATACTCTGCATCTGGATCTCTTATCCTTGTTTCCAACTGGTATGGTTTCTTAACACCAGAAATGTTAATTTTTGTTCTTAGATCAGTTGGAGGTAACACATTGGTTTTGGAAACATGGAGTTTTCCTTCCATTGATCTGGATATTTGCAGAGAAGGAAGAGTTGAACCACCCCCTTGATTAGGAGTTGGTAACAAACCTTTTCTAGACAAATTCTATGCCCATTCGAAGAAGTCATAGAAGAAGACATTAAGAAATGTTTCTTCTTAGACTCATTCAAGTTTTGAGACATAGAATGTCCAGAAGGAAGAGTATTCAAAAGACCATCTCCTTTTCTTTGACTAACAAAATTGTCAGTCAAAGCTGTTCCTGAAGTAAAAACTACAGGAGCAGAAGAAACAACTAAAGAGTTATTTCTTTTCAAAGGGACTTTGTGTGGAAGACCACCCCCAGTTCTAGTAGAACTTGGCAAAGAAGAAGAGATAGCTAAAGAGCTATTCTTCTTAGATGAAATACACGCTGAAACAGGCTTGGTTAAAGAACCAGTACTGTTGGCGTGACTTTTGATTTTGGAAATACACGCTGGAACAGATTTGGCTAAGGAGCCAGTATTATTAGCGTGATTGTTGATTTTAGAATTACACACTGGAACAGACTTGGCTAAGGAACCAGTGTTGTCAGCGTGACTTTTGAGGTTGAAATTGCACGCTGGAACAGATTTGGCTAAAGAGCCAATACTGTCAGCGTGACTTTCAACTTTGGAGATACACACTGGAACAGATTTGGCTAAGGAGCCAGTACTATTAGCGTGATCTTTGATTGCTGTCATCTTCGAGCGTACAAGAGTGTGCGTGCTTGCAGTAGAGTTCTTGCCAGTGTTAGGAGCAGACACTGTGGCAGAGACTTCACCATTGGCTGCCAACTGATTCTTAGGGACATAGATAGAGTATCCCTTCGACTTGGCAGTGATGATGGAGCCTGTAGTGGGCTTACCACTCTTAGCCCGCTGTATTTCTTCATAGGCGAGTTGATCGAATTGGATCGTCATCACCTTCTTCGTCGAGCCGATTGACGAAGTATCGCATTGAGTTGTTGCCATCTCAGAAGAGGAATGGTTTTCCCCAGCAGAGTCGCCAATTTGTTTTCCATAAATAAATTCCTTTATTTATTGTGTATCTGGGAAAATTACAACTGTGGGAATCTGATCTAGAAGACGATCACTTTATCCCTTGGACTATGCGAAGAAGAAAAGCTCTCAAAATTTTGACAGTAGATAACTATGTATCTGTGTAATGAATGAGAAAAAGAACTCTATTTATAGAGTCGAAAATAATAACTGAAAAGATAACTGTCTTCACAGCCTGTGCTTTGTTAAAAATCATGCAGGATTTAACATACGTAAGAATGTGAGCAGTTACTGGACATGGCCTGTAACTGTTGGACACATGGCAATCATGCATGAGTCGTGTGCAAGTTACAGGACATGCAGGCGAGAGACCAGTGGCATGGCTGCCACGTACTCCAATTTGATGAAATCCACGCAGACTTGTTGAAGACGAAATCCACGCAGACTCGGGGTAGAAAGCTTCAAAATCTACGCAAACTTGGGGCAAGAAGCTTCAGAATCCACGCAGACTTGGTGAGGACGAAATCCACGCAGACTCGGGGTAGAAAGCTTCAAAATCCACGCAAACTTGGGGCAAGAAGCTTCAGAATCTACACAGACTTTGATGAAAAAAACTTCAGAATCCACGCAGACTTGAGGAAGAAAACTTCAGAATACACGCAGATTTAGGATAGAACTGCCAGCTGTCTTGATTCAGCGTGCCTCGACTGACACAAAATCTCTGGTAGTGATTGCTTTTGTCAGTCACATTAAATGACAAGAAGCTCTTTTGGTACGCCAATCTTGACGAAGGTTGAGTCTTGCTGAAGAAGATTTCGAAAATCACGCAATAGACGGCTGTGATCTCTCGAATTCTGTGCATACGTGGCATACGAAGAGACATTCTTCGACTGTTGTGCTGTCAGTCATAATTACTCTCTGACAAATGATGAGCTGTCTCCCCAGCGTGATTTGTAAATATTGTCTGGCTCAACTGAGCGTGACTTTTGACTCTGTCCTGATCAACTCAGCGTGACTATCATTTTTAAAGGCCTACAATTTGTAGGCCAAAAAATAGCTCGATCGCCTCTTTTCTTCTAGCAGCTATCCACAACCATCAAAACATATACGCCAACCTACACAAAATTGAGAAGAATACACATTATGATCTAAAAAAATAAGATAGAAATATTTGACACCATGAAATGAACTAAGAGATATCTAGCAGATACCTAGCAGTTTTTATAATAGAGTACTTAGATTTCATATTTCAAGTATCCTAAGGATCTTTTTCAGTGAGATTATCGTTTGTTGTCGCATGACTATTCAAGTAGGCTCTCTCTTAAGGATCTTTTTTCTTAGATTCCTGGCACAAAAACTATGATGCAACAGAAGCTCTGTTGCTTCAACTCTATGAAATGCGTGGGGACAAGTGATTACAATGTTCACCATATAGCTCTGCTCTAGAATAAAAAAAATACACCCCTGTAGATGATCAGGAGTATATACAACTAGCAACAGACTCCTAGAAGCAGACATCATCCTAGAAGCAATCATGACACTACAGACATCATCCTAGAAGCAGCAAATTAATAACAAAATCTATATCAAGAAGAACAAATACAAGTAAACTCCTCAAGCAAGTAGGCTCTTACTTTTCACCTTTTCAAAATTCAAATGGATCAACTATGAACTGATTAATACTTCAAAAATTTCATAACTTTCGAGCATTTGACAATTACCCTGTTACTTCTGAGATTCTTACTGCAAATGCAGCTGCATATGCTATTGAAAATGCTACTGCTGCAAATGCAATCAGTGCAAAAGCTAACCTTACTGCAAACTATGCTAATGCAAGAGCCAAGCATTCTAACTTAAAAGTTATAGAAGATACGGCTCATAAAAATCAACTAAAGCAACAGGCTCATATTCAATATATGTATGTCATATTCCTAGAGAATTTACTCGTTGAAGCTATGTGTATGATGTGTATGTATGCCATATTCAGTATTGTGATCAGGGTATTCTAGATGAGATGGACATTGTGGGACCTGAGGAATGCATTAATGTGTTTTATGTTTTATCAGTCATTAGTGAATGGGGTAGTTGTTTGTCACCCTCTCTTCAAAAATAAAGAATGGAGATATACAAAATGTAGAGTAAGAAGAGTAAAGAGAAATGTATTGCACCAGCACGCACAAACACACACACACACACACACACACACACACACACACACACACACACACACACACACACACACACACACGGAGTGTATCTGCACATTGACACGCCCACCTTTTTTACTTCTTTACTTCCCTCTTTTGTTTGTTCTTTATATGTTACATCTTTCTCTTCCGCCCAGCCCACCCCACCCTCCACCACCCCTCCACCACACACACACACACACACACACACACACACACACACACACACACACACACACACACACACAAACAAAAGGAAATAAAAACATACCAGCATCCGACAAATCAACTCTAATTTTTTTTTTCTCATCTCTTTTCTCGTTCCTTCTTTTATGGTCTCCATCCTCGCATAACCTCATGGTTTTTGGTTGGGGAGCATGTGCATACAAAATTTCCTAAGACTACCTCTCGAGCAATAATAGTTGATGCCGAAACAGAAAGGTCAGTCTGTTTCTTTTATAGTTAGATGAGAGAGTATGCTAAGCATTCTCAAATGTAGAAATTTAATACATATAAAATAATGAAATGTTTATGCAAAGGTTCTTGCAAATTCAACTTTAAAGAATATTAAGAACCAGCAGAATGAGATTTCATCATTTACACGAACTACTTTATAGAGGGTTAAGATAAATTACTGATAATAGAGGGAGGAATTTGTGGACCTCAACTGACTTCCGCTGGTGAGATTTCATTATTTGCACAAGAGCTATGTTATAGAGGGTTCAGGTAAATTGCTGATAATAGAGAGGAATTTACGGACCTCAACTAACTTTCTCTGGTGATATCATTCTTGATGATGAAAATCAGCCAAAGGTGGCATAGAGATATCAATTAGCTCTTCTTTGTTTTCTTTTGTACCCAACGAAACATCACGTCCTTTAAAGGTAAGTTTTCTTTCGTCAATAGAACCCTCCATACAATGCTGAACAACAACAAAAACAACTTAAAATGTCAAAACATGTTATGGTAAACTACAAACTTTTTGCTTGGAGAGGAACTTCAGAAATTATATCAAGCAGATGCTACAATAACCAGTAACTACATTATCACTATTGACTAGTCATTTGTGTATTTCAACTGAACCTCATGAAATATTTATATATATTAGGGTCTACAAACCTTGAGCTTAAAAAAGCATGATAATGCCTGACCAGCGAGAAAATTTGTGAGGGGCAAATAGAAGCATATGTAGGCAAAGATGCAATCTCCCATTGATTACCAACACAAGACAGCTGCTGAAGGGAGAAACACTCTGAATTTCTGTTCAGAATGTCCATTCGCACAAGAAAGTTTTCCAACTTTGATGGACTAGGACTGATTAGGAGAGATACTTCCAAGGATGGAAATACCTGCAAAATAACACAACTGTTCCTTAAGAATTCGTAACCGCAAATATATTGGAACTATGTTGTGCATGAATCATGTCAAAAACATTCTATTATCTTATCCTCAATTAACAGAGCCTCCAGTTTCGAAGATGACACTCATTTCTCATTCCATATTTTCAAATATAGCCAAGCAATTATGAAAGCCTTTTTCCTTTCAGCAATATTGCTTAGAGTCTCAGACATTTCTTAATTGTCCAACATTCTGACTAGTAAATCCTAGCTGACAAAAAAATCCTCCAATATGAAGGGTGCATTAGTAAACACAGGCCATAAAAATTAAAAATTATAGACGCTGTTATTTACTTGTATACAAGTGGAAAAGAACACAGAACTAGAATGAGTAATGCATATAGCACCAGGTCACAAATATATTGGAACTCATGAACTTGTCTATTAGTTCTCCATAACTCATGATCCCATCCAACAATTATGAATATAAATTTGATTCGATGGGATGACACTGAATTAGATCAATATGAATAACAACAACAATATCTGATCTATCATATCAATTCATAGGTACACAAACATATGGGCACTCTTTCCTTGCCTTACCTCCACATCATAATGTATGCGTAGCGTACGGTAGATCATGTCACTCGAACACCCTTCCATTTCATAATATATTGATAGATATATTGTAATGTTTCCAGAATGCCCATTATGAAACCAAGGAGGCCAGACAAATGTGGTTCCCCCATGAATAACAGTATCCTATAAAGTGGAATAAAATAAATAATATGTGTAAGGAGGGTGAAGAAAGGAGAAGGGGTGTAGAAGAAATTGTATAATTCAAGTAAATACAAAGAACAATAATGCATGCCAAATTTACTACTCACATTAGGAAAAGAAAAGAAAAGGCTGTTCGGCTTCTCCATAACATTTGCTGAAATACCCGTGTTTTCAGATTTCACCATGGCATCTGGAGAGTGAGGAAACTGCTTGTTTAGATCTTCCAAACTCCCAGGAATTAAGATTCTAGGGTCGCTAATCCTCATTTTTATGTTCTGCATATCCCACACATGTTCAAGATAGTCAACTCAATATTTTTCATCAGGAAAATTGTGCTAGAACACAAACAGTAATACACATCAAACTGATACATGCCATCAGCTTCAGCAGTAAATTTTACATCGCCAACATCAGTATTTCCTATAGAACTTTACATTGGAAAGGTTTATGGACTTGATTACATATACTATAATGAAGTCATGGAATAAATAATAAAACAGGAGGGGTTTTCAAGAGAGAATGTAATCACCTTCACAGAATATTCTGATTGGTTCTGATTGGTTTCTCAGTTTCAAGAGAGAATGTAATCTCCCCGGCGATGATGGTGAGGTTGGTGATGACGGGCTTCGAGTTGACCGTCAGCTCTGCCAGCACCGTCCTGTAATCGCCCACCAGCTCCGTCACTGCCCTCGCCGAGGCCGGAGGAGCAGGAGAGGAAGAAGAATCTGCCCCCCCTGCTCGACTGCCTGCTCGGATCCTCCGCGAGCCTCGGCTTCTTCGGGGCCGGGAGGTCTCCGGAGGGGGGCCGGTCCATGGTGGACCTGCGGGTCTCCATCCCCATAGCCTTTTTCTTCTTCTTCTTCAATGGAAAGAAGAGGAAACCCTAACCCTAACACTGATTGTAGAGGAAAGGGAAGCACATGGCTGTAGTAGTAGTGTTAGGGCATAGGCTCCTGCACCCTCCCAAAATTTGGAGATGATGGCTGGCCTGATTTTGAGCCAGATTTTGGGCGCCCTCCCAAAAAAATGTCTCAGTGGAAAAATTCGAGAAGTCTATAAGACTTAATTGGGAGAAAGAGAGCTGGAAGGGCGCCAAAACAAAAATTTGGGGGGGGGGGATTATTTTTTAGGATGACATAAAAAATGTAGCGTTTGTCCTCTAAATTTAGATGAGATTTTAATAGTCGTTGAATACATGTTTAACACTTTTAAAATAGTATCATATATTTTGTAGTGTATAGTCTGTTCTTTTATCATATAAAATAAAAATCTACGCTGCTTCTTCTAGGATTCGAACATGAGATCTGCTTTGACATACAAACATATTAATGTTTTTGATTCTATAGCATTCAGGAAACGCTATAGATAGATATTTTTATAGCACTGCAGAAAAAACGTTATTGTTGATAACATTTTATAGCGGGGACACTTGAACGCTATAGAAAAACTGCTATTGTAGGCCCTATTTCTTGTAGTGGACATTGATCATCAGCTAGCAGACTTTTTCACTAAACCAATTGTCGAGGAGCATTTCAACTTTCTTCGTCGAGAATTAGGAATCTTGGATGAAAATATCATACAATAAATTTTACCGGCATACTCACTTGTTAAATTATCACGACCCGCACCCATTGTAAGGGCACGAGAAGTGGGTACGTCTAGCCTACGTCGTAGTATCGACGGTAAAACGCTGTCCTAGGTCACAACATCTAACAATATATAACTGCACCTGTACAATAATATACTCTCCAAAAAGGAGGACAACACAGAAGGTACAACTCAATCACAAAATTCTAAGATGGAAATAGAAAGATAGGATAAAAAGATAATCTCAACAGAGAACTACAATTGAAAGAAATAAGTCTGGGTGTCTAAATAACACCAAAAATCTAATATCTAGAAATACATCAAGACAAGACAACTAAATAAAGATAACTAGTCTAGCAGTCTAATCTCGACAATGGACAAGTCCTCAGCAATTGCTGGATCCTCCTGAGGGTCCAAGTCACCGGTGTCATCTAAGCCAGCTCCATAATATGTGGGGCAGAACTCCTCATCCTCTGCAATATTTTTAACAGGCCCAATCATGACAGGAACGAATATATATCTCTCACACAGTTCATATTATGACAGGAAATATAAAGCATGTTATAGAATAAAGTACATAAAAACTGCAAGAATAAACATGAAGAGAAAGAGAAAATATGATAACAAAAGATATCTATATATGGTAATAGAGAATTATAAGTGACTAAGTAATTTAGAGTACAAGATAGTTATGTGAACGGCTTAAATTTGTACATGATTACACTATAGAGTTTGCACATGATTACACTACTTTAGAATTGTTAACATGACCATTTCTACTCCCCCGTACCCCAATCAATACACAAGAATCTAGACAGGTTATGTTATAGTACATGAAAGTTTATACATGAAGTTCATGAGATCATGAAAGTACATAAGAGCACATGAGTGTAAAAAAATAATAAGAGTCCAAGAAATATATGATGTTCGTGAAAAGTACATGACATGATGTATTCGATGCACCTGAGGGGGATAACATCTCAGGTAAAGATCCATATAGTACTAATCCGTGATAACATCGTGTCAGCATCAAGTAAATTAGTCTATAACAAGAATATAATTTCTAGCAAGTATGAAACGGTCAGAGAATGTACTCACCTGATATCCTGAATGTCTGATGAGAAAATATGTTCGGACCAGAGTAACTGAGTCCTATTTAGAGAAAACACATGTTACAAAGTGTCTAATATAAAATAAGAGAAATTTACAATGCATTCTAAATAATTCTAGGTCAAAGTCAACTCTTGGTCAACTCTGGTATACCATTCTAGTCAAACCTAAGTCAACTAGTCAAATGTTCTAAGTTTAAGTCAAACTTAACTTAACTAGTCCTTTTAAGTCCATTTGACTCAATTACAGGTCAAGTTTGACCCATAGGTGACTTTGGTCAACTTGTTAGTCAACCTTGCCTAACTAGGCCTATAGATCAATTCTAAATTAACTTACTAACCATAGGCTGTTATCTTATATCACTATCAAATATACATATGCATATATATACAATATATTCAAGTATATACTATATATATATATATTGTTTTTTTTTTATATTTTTTTTTTTGGAATAAGGGTAAATTTATTCCTCGCACTAGGCGGTTAAGGTAATACAATACAACATCTCACTACTGCACATGTCCCCCAGAGAACTCAGGGGGACATAACTGATACATCGAATTCCACGTTATGCAGAATTCCTCTAGTGGGTGTAACCAGGCTCTCAAAGATACGCCTGTTCCGTTCACGCCAGATGTGCCAAACGGAAGCAGCAAGTCGCACCCAGGCTCGCCTCGTCCACCCCGTCTCTCCACCTCTGTGACCTCGGATCCAGCTGATGATGCTCCGATTGTCCCGAGCCATGCCAGCTCCCCTCCCCAACTGCCCACACTGCACAGCCCAAATATACCAAGAGAATGAGCACTCGAAGAATAAATGGCCCATAGACTCAGCCTCTCCCGCACACAACACACACATCGTGTCCGGGATATGAACCCCACACCTGATGAGTCTGTCACGGGTCAGGAGTCTCCCCAGCAGCAGTCTGTACGCACATAACTGCATCTTCCGGGCTATACCTTTAGCCCAAATGAAGTCCCGATCCTCCATCAAGGCGTGCCGAACCCGAACCAGCTCGAAGCAGCTCCTAAAACTGAACGTACTCGCTCCACCTGGATAAGAAGTCCCTGTCCATATCCACATATCCCGAGGCTGGCTGGTGTCGATATCAATGCGGCGGATCGCCTCACCCAGCTGAGCCGTGAATGGGTAAGCCTCTGGCACCCAAACTCCATCTCTGATGATCCGGCTGCACCTGAGGCCCCTCGTAGCCTCTCTAGAAAACTGTGAACCCAGGATATCCAGTAAAGACCGACCCGCGACCCAGGGGTCCTGCCACAAGTCCATCGAAGCCCCATCCCTCATGGACCGGCAGATAACAGACTGAAGCTTAGGTCTACACTTAAGAATAGTCTTAAATGTGACCGAGAAGTTGTTGTCATGCCTGCACGTCCAGAAGCTCCTCCCCTTAAGGTACCTGCTAGCCATCCACTCCGCCCATAAGGAGCCACCCTGGATGAACCTCCACGCCATCTTAATACCTGCAGCCTCCCTGATAGCCCGTAAAGGTCGGAGACCTACGCCTCCCTCCTCCATCGGCCGGCATAGCTGGTCCCAAGAGATAGCATGCATCCCCCCCCTCCAGAGGAAATCCGCACATAGCATCTCCACCTTCCTGATAGTGGCCGTCGGAATCTGGATAGACTGGGACCAGAACATAGTAATCCCCGAGATGACCGACCTAATCAGCTCAATCCGCCCGCCAAAAGAGAGTCCAGCTGCTTGCCAGCCCTCAACTCTCTTTTGTGTGAACTCCACCAAACTGTGGCAATCATGCTCCCTAGCATAGTTCACCGACAGCGGGACCCCCAGATATTTCACAGGGAGCTCCCCTATCTCCACACCCAGCGCAAACGCCCTTTCCTCCTTCAGGGAGCACCTGGAGCTGAAGTAGACCCGACTCTTCTCTCTATTCAGCTGCAGTCCAGAGAGCCGCCCGAACTCCTCTATGACCTCAGAGAGCGCCCTCATTCCCTGCATCGACGGACGGAGAAGAACCAGGAGATCATCAGCATAGATCAAGTGTGAAACCACCGGTTGCACAAGCTTGAATAGCGGGGAAATCTTCTTTTCAAGCACAGCCACATCCAACAAACAAGTGAAATACTCCATCACCAGAGTGAACAGGTACGGAGACAGAGGGTCCCCTTGTCTGAGCCCCCTGGTGCTGCCGAAGAACCCATAGGGTGTACCATGAATAAGGACTGAGAACGTCGGCGTGCAGATACACTCCTTCACCATAGCAACCCACCTCATATCAAAGCCCATGGACAGCATGAGCTGGCATAGGAACTCCCTGTTGACCGTGTCGTAGGCTTTCCTAAGATCCAGCTTCACGCAGGCCTTCATCCCTCCTGGTTTGCAGAACTCCCTAACCATCTCATGGGCAAGCAAACTATGCTCCGCAATCGATCGGCCTTTAATAAAGGCCGCCTGGTTCGGGGAAACCAGACCCTGCATAATCCCCTCCATCCTCCGACACATAAGATGTGTAATTATCTTGTACAGATAATTACAGCAAGCAATGGACCGAAAGTCGGCCAGAGATGTCGCCCCCTCCTTCTTCGGCACCAGCGTCAGGAAGGTATGATTCAACTCCTTCAGAAGCTTCCCCTCAGTGAAGAACTCCTGCACTACCTCCAGGACCGGACCCTTCAGAACCTCCCAGTGACGCCGAAAGAAGCCACTAGAGAATCCGTCAGGCCCCGGTGCCTTATTGGGGTCAGCTCGCATCACAATCTCCTCCACCTCCTCCATACGGACCGGCTCCAGAAGTCGACTATTGCCCTGATGCGTCACCAACCTCTTAGGGACAAGAGGAGAGAATACACAGGGGTAGTCTGCCTGCTGATATAAGTCGGTGTAGAATCTGACAGCCTCTCTCTGAATCTCAGCGGGGTCTCCAATAAGTCTGCCCTCTCCGTCCAACAGCCTAGGAATGCCATTCCTGTGTTGGCGGGACCGGATAACATCATAAAAGAACTTCGTGCAACGATCTCCATCCTTGAGCCAGGAACATTTCGCCCTCTGAGCCGCAGCGATCTCCTCCTGAAGCCTAAGAGTGTTGACCTCTGCCACAAGGACTTTCTTCCTAGCCGCCAGCTCCCCGCTCAGAATATCCGACGCCAGCCTCCCCTGGACCTCCCGAAGTTCAGCCTCCTTGTCCGCAAGGGAAGACCGCGGCATCTGCTTCACCCAGGCACGAAAACCTCTCTTCACCTGCTTCAACTTATGAACCATCCTGAACTGAGCAGTGCCCGCCCGAGTATTTTGCAGCCCTCTAGTAACCACCTCATCATAACCCGCAGAAAGAAACCACCCATTGTTGTACCGGAAAGGCCTAGCCTTCCACGTGGGCCTCTCAACTAGACCAACTCGAATAGGCGAGTGATCGCTCGTCCCAGCATCCAGACCTTCCGCCACACTATTCGGAAAGAGACGGAACCACTCGCTATTTCCCAGAGCCCTGTCCAGCTGGCACGCAATCCTGTTCTGGCTCTGGACCGCCTTGTTGTGCCAGGTCCAAGTATGCCCTGCTCTCTCCAGACCCCTCAACCTCGTCTGAAGAAGACACCGCTGGAAATCATAAAGAATCGGATCCGGAACCGATCTGCCTCCCACCTTCTCATGCCTGTGCAACAAGGCATTAAAGTCTCCCATAAGGAGTAAAGGAAGGTGAAGAAGATCCGCCATCCTGTTCAGACTACTAATATCCTCCCAGAGGGTCTCCCGTCTCCTCCTGTCGTTGTGCCCGTACACAGCGCCCAGAATGAACGAGAAACCCCCCTTATTAACAAAAGACACGCCAATGAGCTGCTGGGTCTTCAAAATAGTGGACCCCTCCCAACTGTCCCTATTCCACCTAACCCAGATTCGAGCCATATCACATAGATCGAGGTTATGGGAATGGTCCCAACTGGCAGACGTCCTGCGATTCAGCACAACCTTCCCCCGAATCTTGGACTCCAACAACACCGCAATATCACACTTCTCCCTCCTCAGCACACTAGTGAACTCCCTCCAACGCCCGATAGAGCACCCGCCTCTAATGTTCCAGGCCAGGACCGATATTAAGATTTAATGTTAGTACCCCCTAACCCAACATCAGGCAGAACACCCGAGGGAGGTGCCCCGCCCTTCTCACTAATATCTCCTCCGGCCGGGGAGCGACCCCCCGAGATGAGTGACCCATCTGTCCCGGTCACCTCCACCTCCAGCGCTCCAGGCTGCTCCACGTCATCCATGAACTCCCCATCAGGGGGGACAGAGGCCGACCCCCCCATCGAAGAGGGAGCAATGTGCTCCTGGAGCTGACCATACGTCAAGGCCCACACCGGGTTATTCCCCGTATCGGTGTTCGAACCACTCAACTGTGGAATGTCCTCCAGCATCGCTGTCGCTTGCCCCTTCCTACTGTAGACCTGGATCTCCTGGGAGGCTGGCACATTCTGACTCCTCCCTAGAGCACTCAAGCTCCGTGTCACCATCTTCCTCTGTCCATCGAAAGGAACCATCACACCCTGCATCCTCTCCTGTACCGCTAACCCATCCTCCACCCCCATCACGATATCCTCTACCTGCTCTTCTTCCTCCACTCCATCAACCGAGTCCAGCACTGGCTCCCGTGACACCTCCTCACGCTGATCCGCCTGCCCTTTTGACTCCCGGCTTCGGGTACACCCATTTGAATTATAACCAAAACACTCACAGCGGGTACACATGGGAGGAACCCACTCATACTCAACCGACTGTCTCAGAACCGCTCCTCCCACCTCGAACTCCACCTCCCTTGGGAGCTCCATCCCAGCGGTAATCTCAACGAAAACCCTGGCGTACATAAGCCGCGAGCAGAACGCAGTCGCCTCGTCCGTCTTAATTGGCTTCCCGATCAGACTAGCAAGGCGCATCAGAAGGGGGACGCTCCAGTATCTCACCGGGAACTCAGGGAATCTAATCCAAACCGGAATGGCATTAAGAACCTCCTTCTCACACCGGAGGTCTGGAGTCCACTCCCTCAAGATAATCAGTCTCCCGTCAAACGACCAAGGCCCCCCCTGGACGATCCTGATCATATCCTCCTGAAGCCCAAACTTCACCAGATAGAATCCATTTTCTCTGGAGAAGATCTCCATACTCCCCTTCGGCCTCCATACCCTCTTAGCATATCCCCGTATCTGTCCATAGAAGGGCTTACTCCCCAGCACATATACGACTAACGTATACTACCAAAATTTAGTGACCTCAGTGACCTCCTCCTCCGGAAAGACAGCCCTGTAGCCCCCCTCCACCATCTTGGGCGGCACGTACTCCATGGAAGTCGCAGTCTTCGTCACCACAGGGGAGCACACATCCCTCCAAGATCTGGGCCGAATATCTGCCTGTGTAGCCCTGGTAGGGTCCCCCACCGCTTCCCCTCCCTGTCTCGGCTTCTCCACCTCAACCCCCTTTCCTTTCTCAGCCACCGTCGCCCTAGGTCTCCATGCGTTACCCCCTCTGCCCGTCCCACCCGCAATCCTACGTGGGGCACTACTCCCACCCATCGTCCTGACGGCCTGACTCCCAGGGTTTCCAGCCCCCAAGGCTTGAGAATGAAAACCCCCACGTCCGCCACCCCGTCTCCTGGAGACCGTCGTCCACCCCTCCTCTCCTCCACCACCCTTTCCCGGGTCAGCCCCGAAAGTGAACAGCACGCCAGTCGAGGACCTCCTGGACACCGTACCCGACCCTCCTGCCGACCCTGAACTGGGCCCTCCTGCCAACCCCCCCCTCCCCCACCTGGGGGGGACCCATCCCCCGCAGCCGCCGTCCCCCCCCCCCCCGCCTGGGGGGGAACCTTCCCGCGTGGCGCCTGGCGCTCCCAGTGCTGCCGACCCCCCCCCCCCGCCTGGGGGGGCACCTTCCCGCGCGGCGCCCGCCGCTCCCAGCGCTGCCGACCCCCCCCCCCCCCGCCTGGGGGGGACCCACCCCGAGCACTCCCAGCCCCCTCCGGGTCCCCCACGCCGTCGCCTAGGGTTTGGCTTCCCCCCTTATGGGTGCTCTTGCCACTTTTCTTCTTCCTCCCCCCCCCCCCCCGCTAGCGGATCCGGAGGCCGAGGGGGAGGCACGTTCGCGAGATACGCGGATGCCCTAGCGGCGCTCGAGATTACCTTTTCTCCTGAGCTCCAAGCCTTTTATATATATATATATATATATATATATATATATATATATATATATATATATATATATATATAGGGAAAGAAGGAAAGAAACATGTGTGTGTGTGTGTGTGTCACAAGTGCTGTGGGTATGCTGGACAGGGTTAATCCCAACAACCATCACACTAATACATAACTTTATACAATATCATTCCTATATATATATATATATATATATATATATATATATATATATATATATATATATAAATATATATATATATATATCAAAGGAAATAACATATTGGATATATATACATATCAGAAACCCAACCTCAGAAATTATCCCTATATCACAGTAGATATAAATATATATAAAATATATGAAAATATACACTATATTATATACATAGAATAGGTATATACTGATACATTACAAAATACGTATTTATACACAGTAAAAATTGCGGAAAAGGGGGCCCACATTTGTGTCATCACGTGGGGGTGTGAATCGTGTCCACAAAGTGTCAGAATCGTGTCTAATAATCCGTGTCAGGACTCAATTCAAAGTGTCAAAAATCTGTGAAGGTTAAGGCTCGTGCGGCCATGTCGGGTTTGATAGGACACGACACGCGACACGGTGAGCCTCGTGCTCGTGCACGTACCTAGGTGGGGTCTAGGTCTAGGTAGTTGACACCCTGACAAGTGTCCACGTGGTGTCCATGCGTCACACGAACAACGTGTCGAGGAGGGTTGTGCGCGCGCGCGGCCTCGTAGAGAGGTGTCGGCCCCCACAGGACACGACACACGCCACCACATGTCACGTGGTCGAGTCCTTAGGTAGCCTAGGTCTAGGGCTACATATAGGATACCCTGCCTCGAGTCCACGTGTCCGAGTTATAAGTGCGTGTCAGGGCCAATTTTCGTGCGCGTGCACGGTCAGCCGAACCCGTGCAACTTTGATTTCTCCGCGCACACTCCACGAAACCTCGTGAAATTTTAGGAGCACGTGGGCAGAGGTTGCCCCCACGTGTCCACCAAATTTCAGTCCAAACCGTGTCGTGTCCATCGAGTTATGACACTCGAGCAGCAGGACACACACGGGGGTCTCGTGCACGTATCCCCGTGTCCGATTTGGACATGAAAATTGTGTCAAATCACGATCAGTATTCACAGAACTTGATCCACATATAAACAGCAATAAATTTGTGAAATTAGTTTTGAAAAATATCAACGTTTAATTCTATAAGACATTTCATCGAACACATGTTCCAATACACCGACACGTATCCGATACGCCTATCAAACGGACATGAAATCCTATCAAACTACATCTACAGGTCCAGGATACCTAGATGCATGCATCTATGAAGAAAAATTAGGATTTAAAGGAGTTTAAAAGTGTTTAACTATTGAGAGTCGAAATCTCAATGCAAAAAGCCTTCAAACGTCCCGATGCCGATTTTCTACGGTCCAAAGCCCCCCATTCCTTGCTAGCTAGCCTCCAGCAACTTCTTCTCCTCCCAAGGATCGCAACGAAGCTTGTTTGGTGCAAATCGGATGAGAGATGGAGAAAGGGGGCTACTTTGAAGAAAATAGAATTGTAGGAT
Source organism: Iris pallida (assembly GCA_029216955.1). Taxonomy (NCBI): domain Eukaryota; kingdom Viridiplantae; phylum Streptophyta; class Magnoliopsida; order Asparagales; family Iridaceae; genus Iris; species Iris pallida. The sequence goes on along the minus strand of JANAVB010038020.1, from coordinate 7,400,571 downwards.
TTTGCAAAAGGCTTGGTGGCTACAAGAGTTGAACAAATAGAGGGGGCTGTTTGGCCGGCCATGGACTGTTGCTAGGGTTAGGTTAGGATTTAGGTATGGGCCACAATTCATTTAAAGTTCAATAGGAAGTCCTTTTAGCAAAATCCCAAAAAGCTATATATTAAAGAGGCTAAAAATGAATTTAAAAGTTTTATAATTAGGACTTAACCTTAAATTCAAATCTAAAATGCTAATTAGGTCTCAAATCACATGGTTGGTCTATAATCATGGTTAGCTAAGGTTAAACCAACTACTAACACCAAAAGCACAAATTAAAATATAATAAAATAATCAAAAAGTTTCAAATATCACATAATTATCAAAATATCCCTAATCTAGAAAAGTGGTTGTGACATAAATCATAATTCATACATGCTGCATTGTTTTGGGTACAAGCCGAAAGGGCCCTTCTGACAACATGGCGTAAAAGCATAAGCGACATGGTGCCTAGTGTCTTCAGACTACCGCTAGCTGGGATCCGGCCCTTACATCTAACCTGAGGCGGTAGACATGTACTGATCAATAATTCACAACGTTTGTCGCATGTTTCATTTACTTTATGGCTTATAAAATCCATTATTCTTTTAATTCTAGACTATTTTTTCTCTTTTGGTGACCATCCTAAATCTTTTGAAGCTCTGGACACACCAGAACAGAGCTCGGGCCGAACTCTGCCTTTGGCAGAACTCGGGCCGAACTCTGTCTTTGACAGAACTCGGGCCGAACTCTGTGTGGTGAGTTCTAGAACTTCCAGCCATTCCTGGCCTTTGGATATGCCTTTATCAAGTTGTCTACTATAACAGTCGGCCCTACTTTATAAAACCATGAATTTTTCATCTCTCTCTTCATTGGCATCATCTTCCACCTCTCACCAATCTTATTTCTCCAAAACCCTAACCCTAGAAATATTTTGGTGCTCTGTCCTCTCCAAGCTCAAGTTTTAAAGCTCTTTGGGGATTCTCTTCCAATCTCCATTAATCTTTTTAAGGTATATCTCTTGTAGCCTCTCTCTTTTTCAATTTCACTATTTTTTTAATGGCATCTAGACTTTTCAATAGAGGAAAGAGGATTAGGACTGACGCTTTATCATCCAATCCTCCTTCTCCTTCTCCTAATGTAAATCCCCCTCACCCATTGTTCAACCCACCTCCTCCTCCCAATGCCAACACTTATAATGAGCACATCTTCGTTTCATTAGAAGCCTCTAACGAGTGGTATTCCGATTTTCGCTCACGTAGTGTTGTGCCGGGACATCCCATCAATTTTACCATATTTTCTGAATTTGATCCTAACTTTAAGGATCTATGTCTTGATGAACTTGTGTCTACATCTTCACTTATTTATCTCAATGCTATTCAAATGTTCTATTGCGACATGACCCATGACGATCATAAAATCTATTCTCGGGTCGCCGACATCGACATTGTGTTCGACCACTACAAGAAAAATACTCTGTTATAACGCTTGAAAAGAAGCTATTACAACGGTTCATATATAAGCGTTACAGAATTTCAACAACATCACATTATATGACGCTATCGAAGAGTTTTTGACATATTATAACGTTTTTTAATATAAACGTTATATATTGTTCATACATTTATAACGTCTCTATTCACTTCGGTTATAAATTTTTACAAAAACCGATTTTTCAACCCGCGTGCCCGCTCACTTTTCTAATTTTTCCCGATCAAAAAGCCCTCCCCTTCTCTGCGCCTCTCTTTCCCCGTGCTTCCTCCCTTCCGAAATCCCCAATCCCAAAGTCCTCCTATCCGACGATATCGACAGCATCCGTTCGGTCCTCGGCCCCCAAGTCCCCGAAGGCGACGTCATCCGCGCCCTCTCCGCCTCCGGAAACAACGTCGACCGCGCCATCAACATCCTCCTCGACGCGCCCAAGCGGGAGTCGGAGCCCCTTACGAAAGGTGTTGACCGGAAGCCCCTCCTAGACTCCGGTGCCGCCATCACCGGCCCAGAACCCAACTTTAAGGTCGAAAAGGAAGTGTCACCTGAAAATAAGACGAATGCGGAAGAAGAAGCCGAAAGAGACTCTGCTTCGTCGATGCAAACCCTAACCAAGAAGAAAGCGGAGGATCTCGACGAAGGATAGGGCGAAAGCATGGCGACGGCGTGCCCCGCTCCGTACCTCAACGCGCAGCCGATCACGGCCATCAGGCCGCCGACGTCGGTCACCCACCGGAGAGCTCCCCCCAGCGCGGTCACCGACCGGAGACTTCAGGCCCTCCCCGAAGCCGTCCCTCCGGAGGTCAGGGAGTTCCCCGACGAGCCCGATTGGTTCCTGGTCAGGAAGACCTACGTCACGGTGCTGTCGACCTGCCACGGCTGGAGGAAGCTCGAAGCTGGCGAGGTCGTCCACTTCGCCTTCCCCAGGAACGACGCCTGGAAGAAGTTCGGCAGGCACAGGGTGAGCGCGAAGAAGGCGGCCGCCACGTCCGAGATCGTTCGCTTCTCGACCAAGAGATCGGGGGAGGTCCGTCTACAAGCCCGACGTTCTTAGTTTTTTACGGAAGTATGATTTTTTGGCCATCTCGTGCTTGTGATTATTACAGATAGGGAGGCTTCCGACGGAGTGGTCGAGATGCCTCATCCCGCTCGTGAATTCTTCCAAGGTCAAGGTTCGGGGACGATGCACTATTCTTCCGGTCGAACTTAGCTTAATGCAGGACGTTGTGTACGCCAGGTGATTGTCGTCGCAATAAAGTTGTTCGTTTTCGTAATTGCTACATATATCTAACATTGTTTGCCCAATGTTTGTTTGCAGTTTTTACATCCACAGCTCGATTTTTACCGAAGGGGATAATTCCTCTTGGAAGCTCGTCGCTCCCTCACAAATCGATTCTACTCTCCATCCTCTCCTTACTCTGTTTAAATTACTCAATAATAAACCAGAGCAGAAGGTATTATGTAGTTATTTTCACTCGTGTCAGCTTCGGTTTGTTGATGTTGGACTAGTGCTGATACTCTTAACGCTTTGTTTTTTTTTACTTTGAAGGCCGAGTTCACTCCTGAGGAGCTTGATACTCGCAAACGATCATTGAACTTGAAAGTAAGAGAAGTTCTTTATGCATATTGATATCACATTACTCATTAGACGTAACTATTCTATCTAGGCTTCGTTTGGTTTGCGAAATCATGGGGTTGGGAAAGGAAAGTGATTACTTTCCTATGTTTGGGTGTCAAAGGAATTGAGGAGGAAAGGAAAGTGATTCCCAATGGAAGGAAAATTATTACATCCATCCAAGCAAGAAATCACTTTTCTACCTTGAAGTATTCACTTTTCTTTCTAAATTCCTTGGCATTTCCAAACACCGGAAAGAAAAATCAACGGGAATTGTAATTTCTCAAAGGAAAGGAAATGCCAAGGAATTGATTTCCTTTCCATTCCTTTCTTCGAACCAAACCATGGAATTCAAGTGACACTGCTCTCTTATATCAAGCACAAATTTAGCTTTTTGTCTCCTTTTTCAAGAAAGATATATGAGACTTGCATTATCTACCACATGTGTTCTTTATCCTAGAATACAAGTTTGCGCCTCCATTAAACAATGCCCAACTCTTCACTCAATATGCTCATACCATCATCATTGTTCAATTATCACTCTGCCTTCAATTGTTAAGCTTCTAGATTTCCTCTATTCTACTCATATGTCACCTTGATAGTTAATATATATACTATCCTACTCTTCTATTTAACATGGTCATTTTATTGATCCTCTTTGTTTCCTAACATTCTGAACCAGATAGATTTTTTTATTCTTCGCTATTAACCTCGACCAGTATTTGTAGCTACATGACACACTAGAAGCACAGTTCCGCTTGCATTCGTTCTATTATTATAGATATATCCAAATCTATGGCTCAATTGTGTGAAATAGATCCAAGCTAAATTGAAGTACAAAAAGTTACCTGGTCATCCGTTCACATTGTTGTCATTGTGCCTAGTGGTCATGACTAAGCACAGTCCCATTTAGCTCCTCGGGCAGGTATTTCAACAGTTTTTCAAGAAAGTTGGTATAACACCCACTAAAATGGTTATGCCGTCCTTGCATCTGGCCTGACTAGTGTTTCTTAGTTGTAGGCTTAAAAGTATTTATATTACAATATATCTCATGTGGTGCCATAGTGGATGACTAACCTGGTATTTAAATCTTCCATCCGAATGTAATAGAGTAACGTGAGCAGCCAAATCGATGTTGCCATAGCCTGCCTTAGCAGGCATTATTGTTAGTTACTTATTTGTTCCTTCGCTTATATATGTACTGCTTATTTGCTTGGTTTTATTCTAATAGCTTGATCACTATAACTTGTGTGATATATGCTCCATTAAACTTTGTTTAGTTGAGTTGCCTCTTAGATTGGGCACACAGTAGTTATAAAATATAATATATTGATACAAGTATGCACACGGTGCTCCTATGCCACTGTATTTCTGGAGGCACTATTTGGATATTCAATTGACATTTATCCTAAAAGATGTATCCCGTGACTGGAATCATAACATGCATCTTGAACCTTTAAATGGGATTACTAGTTTAACTATGACATAATGTGAAGAATCTTTGGAATGATAAAGAACACATGGCATTGACAAATAACTCTGTAGTCTAGATGGGTTAGAAGGAAAGATCAAATGTGTAGCTTTGGGCAAACGAAAAAAATGAAAATGAGATTCATGGTAGGAGAATTTATGCAAGTTGGTAGGAAACATGCTTCAAATACATGGAGATGAGATTCTGGAACAGTCCTCTGATATTGTCCATGCGTTCAAAGAAAAATTCACATGATATGCCATAAAGGGACTGCGAAGCCAATTATCCTCAGCTAATTCTTTCTTGCCATGATTGTTCTCTTCTTCTTTTAAGACAGCGGGGGAGTAACCGCTCCGTTTTCTAATTTTTTTTGTTTGATTTTTTTTATATTTTAATTTCTTGCTGTATGGTTAGGCATTACCTTTTGGACTTAATGAGGGTAATTACAATGGACCTTGATCTCTCAATTCTGTGTTTTGAGGCCTGAACTCATCACTTCCTTCTGCTAGGTAAAACATTTAATCTTGATGCAGATCTCATGATCTTTTTTTATCTTCCTTTACTCATTATTGCATGTTTCAATTGGAGAAAGGTTGAAGACCCGAAGAGGTCAAGCGATCAAACTAAAACTGGAGAGGCCCCAGCAGCACTAGATTCTGAAAAAGGAACATCTAAAATAATGGTGAGTTTTTGATATTTGGAGACAGGTTTCTGATATATTTGTTCTCTTAAGAATTTTTAAATACTTTTATGATTTCAGTCTATGATGTTCTTCGTAGTATGTTACCTTAACTTCCAATCCTTTATGTACCATATGGGTTCGTTACTTTGATATAGGATGTTTGGTTGCTGGTATCCTTTTTAAGAATAAACTTTCTTCTGTTCTGTAGGAAGTGTCTAAAGAACAACATAAAGATGCTCTGGTGGAGAAGGTAGCTCCACTGTGGCTCAAAGCAGCATGTCTTCTGTGGCTGGCTCAAAGCAACATAAAGGTAGCTCCACTGTGGCTCAAAGCAACATGTCTTCTGAAGAAATTCTCTTGAATCCAAATGTCTTTACAGAGTTCAAACTGGTGGGCACTGAAGAGGGTAATTCTTGTATGGCTGATATATGTATCACTTTTTTCTTTATCTATTTTAATTGATTATCTTTATTCATCTCTCTAACCCTTACAACTTATATTTCAATTGTTGGAGATTGCTGCAGATGAAGCAAGTGTAAGAAAGGCTAGTTCATATCTTATGGATGTTGTTCTTCCAAGATTTGTTGAAGATCTTTGCGCTCTTGAGGTTTCACCAATGGATGGCCAAGCCTTAACTGAGGCACTTCATGCTCATGGGATAAATGTTTGCTATCTCGGAAAGGTAAATTGTCCTTGTGCAGATTCTGGTTATATCATCCAACAATTACTTTTTTGTTGAATATAACTATATTTTGTAGGTAGCAGAGAAGACCCGACATTTACCCCATTTATCTGATTTATGTACTAGTGAAATCATTGTTAGGTCAACTTGTGGCCTACTGCTGCATTAACTCGTGTTAATTTGTTCTTGTATTGATTACTTTTCAGCACCAAGGATCTCATAGAGAGGTATGAGACAGTCACCCAAACTAAGACCATTGTATGGTAAATTCTTCCATAAGCTACTTGTATATATTTTGCTGAATTTGATAAAGTTTAAGCTTCCATAAGGTTTGATAAATAGGAAGAGACCTCTCTTCACAGATCTTCTTGGATTTATTGTGGTTCTTCTAGGTTTGGCCTTCAACCATTTCCCACCACTGCTGCTGGATTTATTAACACATCACATTGTTTAAATTTCCAGCTGTTAGGCTGTAGTTATCTTCTTATATACTGCGTGCAGATGGTAAACTATACATGCTGGGTGGAAACTGCCATGGAATGCTCAACAGTTCTCAACAAGCAAACGTTGAGGGTCAGCCATATATCTCCCCTGTTCAATATACACCAGAAGGTAAGATTTTATAGTAACGTCTATACTGACTGAACCAGCATAATTTTACAAATTGTAACTGTCCTGGCATTGCAAACATATTCTAATATTCAAATATTAGAATATTATCAGCTCAAGGCTAATGAACTCAAACTTCTTCTAACTAACATGCATCATGCATCTACAGTTTGTACATAGCAACTGCAACATATATATTGAGGGTGGTTGTTCATAGTTCATACCATCATCATCTTACCTTTCCATCTTCGGTGACTTTGGCAGTGAACAAATGCTTAGGGTGGTCATGATCTCTCCAGCACAATATGTCCAGAGACTGATCTATGCCCAGAAAATGGTAGTACAGTTCATGATTCAGATAGCTATCTGTCTCCGTGCCGGCATCCAAGTCGTTGTCCCTTGTGATCAATGACAAAACAGTCGGTCACAATAATCTCTAATATTGATCTATAAACTACAGAAACTGTCACGACCCGCTCCCGAATAATCGGACACGAGTCGGACACGCCCAGCCTTCATCGTTGGACACGATGAAGTAAGCTGTACCAATCTCTAGGGAAACCACAAGTCCAGATAAGAATGAATATAAACAACATCATCTAATATCGAATCCCAGAATCAAAGTACATGTCTAAGAGTTATTACATTCATCCAACTATAATAAAGTCTGACTGTCTCAAGTACAATAGAATATAAACTGCTAAGGGTAAGATACTAGGCTTCCTCAGCCTCTAAGTCCAGAGCAACTCCAGCTGGCTCTACTGCATCTATAGGCTCACGGCCATAGTAGGTGTCACACAATGCCTCCATCTCACCTGTAACATATCCTAGTTAGGAGCGGAGAAAAGTACATTTCTAGGTAATGAACAAGAACATCATGATATGGAAATGAGTACAAGAGAACAAGAAATATGAAATACAGGAAATGAACATGAAAGTACATGAATGTAAGGTACAGGAAATAAAGTACAAGAATGTAAACCATGAACCTGAAGTACAAGACATGACATGTGCACCATATTTGAAATACAACTAGTCTATGTGACCGGCTGGGGTGAGTACAGGAATATGTACAGGAGTACATGAATATCGGTACGGCTTAGGACCCGCGTGCACGATGCGAGGCCTAAGCTATCTACATGAATATAGTAACCGGGGTTTGGTCACATAGCTAGTGTATTTTTCCTCCCGACACAAGTAAGTACAAGAACATGAAAGTACAATGGTACAAGATATCGTGTCATGACGTGTCACAAAAAAAGTACAAGATATGTAAATGCACAAAACCATAGAAAAGTACTTGCCTTGCTCTGGAAAAGTATGGGTAATGAATGGAGCTGGATGTCTTCCTATTTTAAAAATGATTACAAGTTGGTTATTTTCTAAACAATTATTCCCTTAATTTATCCACTAAGAATTAACTTCCATTTTCTAACCAAAACTCATACTACACTAGGGATCATACATCTACTACTCTTATGAAATTGCTAGCAAACAATTAGTTAATCCTTAGGAAAGTACTAATATTAGTTAGCTTCAAAAACCATTATAACACAAGTAGAATGAGTTTATAGGCACTTATATATATATATTTTTGAAATAGGTTTGGCTTGGCCAAAAACTCATATCCCGACAATCATGAAAGAACCTAACATAATACTAGCAACTTCTGCCAAAAATCTGGTTAGCAACAACTAAGAAAGAACAGCAACACGACTCCTATTCTCCTATCAGCCCGGTCCAAAGCAGTAAAGGCTCATACACAACTTGCCAAGCCTTCACAAAACAGAATATTAAACTCTACAAGCTCCAGCCTACTATCACAGCCCCCAAGTATTCATATACTCCCTGTGACATAACCAAAAGCCAACTACTCTATTTCAATAAAACATAGACTGGAGAAAACCCAACAGCTACTCAAATATGAACTCAACCCATCCCTTGCACAAACAAATCATACCAGAAAAGTATATACAAAATATATTTGAAAGAATATACAACCCAATCGAAACTGTAATATGAATCAACCCCTGCCTCAACTCGATAAATCCTTGCATCTTGTCGCCATTGAAACCACATATGCCAGTTGAAAACGAGCGCAGCAGACACGCACCCAAAAATCTGACACGACCTGAACTCAACACGAACAACATAAAATCTGGACACGGTCCAACTTCCAAAAGAGCAGACACGAACTCGCTCGCCACAAAACACGAACACACAGCCCGCATTATAATCGAGCATTCAAAAAGAAACTGAATCAAGAAAAATAAGTATTTACCTGGGTTCGATTGTTGACAATGCTCGATAGAATCGGACACGAATCCAACAATCTACTGCAGCAATACAACACATAACTCACACATCAAAATTTAAATTGACAAACGAATCGGCTCCTCAAATTCTTAGACTTCTAGTAGAGAAATTGAAATAACAAGGATTGATCACATACCAGCGATGAAGTCTCGAACACGGAGTACTCAAAATCAATCAATCAAGCCGCAGAAAAATCTGATAGAAACATACAGTTCAACTCATGATCTGTAAAAACTCTACCGATCTAAACTAATCTCAAATTAAGATCAACTCACAGAAATTATTGAGTTGGGGGAGATCAATTTGTCTGAACTTCAGGAGGATTCGATCCCCGTCCCCTCACTCAAGACAGTGGAATAGTCGATCGATTTGATCGACCAAAACTGAAAGAAGAAACTCGAATTGAGTCCAGATCTGCAGATCTGAGGATTTAGAATGAAAATTTCTCGGAAATATTAACAACTCACCTCTACGACATAGTCGGATCCGTTCTCGTCGAAAGGATCGATCGAACACCAATTGTTCAAGAGAAACCCCACTGCTACGCTACTCGAACTTAGTCCTCGGAGCGGATCTCGGTCATCATCGCCATTAATATCAGTCGTCGGGAGATCCGCATCGAAACCGTGCCGATGCTGTCGAGGAGATAAAGCTTAGTCGTCGAGGATCGTCGCCACCGCTTAGACCGTCAGAGTAGAGGAAATCACAGCCGCAGTCGCCATCTTCGATGATCCTGCCGGAGGAAAATGGGGGTTAGGGTTGTCAGCTGAAAGTGAAATTGGGGGTGAGCTCTCGAGCGGTCAGCTCAAAAGAAGAGTGGGGAGCTGAGAAGAATGAGTGGTCTTCTCTCTCCTCTACTCTATATAATTAAAAGGAAATTTATACGTAAGCCCCTCCGCAAAATAACTTTAAGCAAAGAGCCCCCTTTCCTTTTCATTAATTGCTTGAACACCCAATAATCAGTTTTTAAGAAATGTCAAGTGGTGGGGACCACAAATAGTTTGTTACAACTAAGTTTCAAATTCAAAATTTCTGCTCTTAAATAATTACCCTCCAAAAGTATAAATCAAAATATTTATTATTCAAAGATATTTACTAAAAATTTATAATACTCAATATTATTCAAATCTAAACTTGTTATTATTATTAGAAAACTTTAATTACTCAAAAATAGGAAAGTGGAGTTACAAATCTCTCCCCCTTAAAAGAATTTTGTCCTCGAAATTCGAAGAACAACAAAATAAATCTTAAAGTAAAAAAAAAATCACAAAGGAGGTTCAAACACAAGTCATTTATTGAATTTAAAAAAAAATTTGAAAACCAGAATACAATCAAGCAAACAAACTAGGATAGCGCTCCCGCATCTCATCCTCGCGCTCCCATGTGGACTCTCCCGGAGAGTGATGTTTCCACATGACTCGGACAAGTGGTATAGTATGATTCCGTAATCGTTTCTCCCTCCGATCAAGGATCTCCTCTGGCTGCTCCTCATAAGTCAAGCTCGGACCCACCTCTAACTCTGAGTAGTCCACCACATGGCTCGAATCTGGAATATAGCGTCGAAACTGGGACACGTGAAAGACGTCATGCACTCCCTCCAAGCTAGCTGGAAGCGCTAGTCGATATGTCACCTCGCCAATCCGTGTTGTCACGTCGAAGGGTCCGATGAATCTGGGACTGAGTTTCTCGCCTCTACCGAAACGAATAATGCCTCTGGTCGGCGAGATCTTCAGGAACACTCTATCCCCAACTGCGAACTCCAGAGGTCGTATGCTGCTGTCCGCCCAGTGCTTCTGTCGATCCTGTGCAACTCTGAGACGCTCTCTGATCAGTCTGACCTTCTCGGCCAAATCTACCACCATCTATGGCCCAAGCAAAGTCCTCTCGCCAACGTCGTCCCAAGATAAAGGTGTGCGACATCTCCGCCCATATAGCGCCTCGAATGGTGTCATCTCGATGCTAGCCTGATAACTGTTGTTATAGGCAAACTCCACAAAATGCAAGTGATCCTCCCACGAACCGTCGAAATTGAGTGCGCAAACCCGCAACATGTCCTCCAGTGTCTGAATGGTCCTCTCGGACTGCTCGTTCGTCTATGGATGATAGGCGGTACTGAACTTCAACTGTGAACCCAAGCTCAGCTGTAGACTCCTCCAGAAGTGTGATGTGAAGCGGCTGTCCTTGTCTGAAACGACGCTCACCGGCACCCTGTGAATTCGCACAATCTGACGCATGTAGAGGTCTGCAAGCTTCTCGGTCGACAATCCTACCTTGAACGGAATGAAGTGAGCAGATTTCGTCAGTCTGTCCACGATAACCCAAATAGCATCCTTGCCACCGGGCGTACGCGGTAAACCAAAAACAAAATCTATGGTTATGTGTTCCCACTTCCATTCCGGAATAGGTAAAGGCTGGAGTAATCCTGCTGGTCTCTGGCGCTCCGCCTTGACTTGCTGGCACACAAGGCATCTGGAAATGAATCTGGCAACTTCTCGTTTCATCCTATATCACCAAACATACTCCCGTAGATCCTTATACATCTTGGTAGATCTAGGATGAATAGAATACTACGACTGATGAGCCTCCTGCATAATCTCCTCCCGTAAATCCTTTGACACACACAACTGGTTCCCGTGTCTCAGGGATCCATTCTATGCAATAGTGAAATCGTAGAGCAATCCTGCCTCTGTCTGGCCTCTGAGACATCGGAGTTCCTCATCTAGAAACTGGACCTCCTTGATCTTCTCTATCAGTCCTGACTGTATCTGCATGTGCATTAGCTGCCCTCCAACTCCCGGAAGAACAATCTCAATCCCTAGACTCTCAAGATCCTCTAGAAGATGTCGGTCCATAGTAAGGAACATAGCAACAGGATATCGACTAAGAGCATCTGCTACCACATTCGCCTTTCCAGGATGGTATTGCAGATTGATGTCGAAATCCTTCATGAGTTCCAGCCACCTTCGCTGCCTCATGTTCAGTTTCTTCTGAGTGAAAACATACTTCAGACTTTTATGGTCCGTGAAGATGTCCACTCGCTCTCCATACAGATAGTGCTTCCACAGTTTCAAGGCAAAAATGACTGCTGCAAGTTCCAAGTCATGTGTAGGGTAATTCTTCTCATGAGGCCTCAACTGTCTAGAAGCATAAGCAATGACCCTCTTGTTCTGCTCAAGCACACATCCTAAGCCTTTCTCTGATGCATCGCTGTAGATGACGAATCCTTCCGATCCTGATGGAAAAACTAAAACTGGCGCTGTAGTGAGTCTTCTTTTCAATTCTTCAAATGCTGACTGGCAGGCGTCGCTCCAGATGAACTCCTCGTCCTTCCGTATAAGCTTGGTCATTGGCTCTGCTATCTTGGCAAAATCTTTCACGAACATTCGGTAGTATCCTGCTAGCCCTAGGAAACTACGAATCTCTGCTACTGACTTGGGAGGTGCCCATGCTTCCACAGCATCAATCTTTTTGGGATCCACAAAAATCCCCTCTCCAGTCACCATATGCCCCAAGAAGTTCATCAAGTCCAAGAAGAACTCGCACTTCGAGAGCTTTTCGTACAACTTCTCCTTCCGCAAAATCTCCAAAATAATCTGCAGGTGCTCCACATGCTCCTCCTCAGTCTTCGAATAGATCAGAATGTCGTCAATGAAGACTACGATAAATTTGTCCAAATACTTGTGAAAAACTTTATTCATCAAGTTCATAAACACTGCTGGAGCATTGGTGAGTCCGAACGGCATCACCAAGAATTCATACTGGCCGTAACGGGTATTGAAAGCTGTCTTTGGAATATCCTGCTCCCGAACCTTCATCTGATGATATTCCGACCGAAGGTCAATCTTGGAAAAGACCTTAGCTCCACTAAGTTGATCAAACAGCTCATTTATCCGCGACAATGGGTATTTATTCTTGATGGTGATGTAATTGAGTGCACGGTAATCGATACACATTCTAACAGTCCCATCCTTCTTCGGCACGAAGAGTACCGATGCTCCCCATGGTGAAGCACTGGACCGAATAAAACCCTTGCCTTCCAACTCATCGATCTGGGCCTTCAACTCAGCAGCTTCCTTCGGGTTGATCTTGTAGCAATGCTGGGACTTTGGTGCTGATCCGTGCACTAAGTCAATGCTGAACTCCACATCTCGATCTGGCGGCAATCCTGACAACTCCTCAGGGAAGACGTCAAAAAATTCTGCAATCAGCGGGTGCGGCAACTTCTGGTCTTCTGCAACTGCTCCGAAGTAGACTCCCTCTGGCCTCTCTGCAATCCGTCTGCTGATCTCAAACGGTGGAACTCCAGGCGGGCTGAAAATCACCTTCCCTTCATGGCAGTCTATTACAGCAAACTGCTCACTCATCCAGTCGATGCCAAGGACTATATCAAATCCAGGTAATGGCATCACTAGAAGTCGAGCCCTAAGCTCCCTCCCAGCCATAGTGATAGGGCAATCAACCATCTCACTAACTGGCACTACCCCTCCTCCTGTCATAATCCGATAGTTCCTTCTAGTGGGCTTAGGTGTCAAATCGTGTCTATGCAGAAACTCATATGATACAAAGCTATGTGTGGCTCCAGAATCAAACAATGCAATGGCAGGAAATGAATGTAAAAAGATAGAACCTGTGATCACATCTGGAACTGCCTCATCCTCCTCAACTGCGGCTATGACGTAAGCACGTCCCTTCTGTGGTGGTCCCCTCTGCTGCTGAGTAGGTAAAGCTTGAACCCTCTGTGGTGCAGCTGGTAGTACTCTGGGTGGTGCAGCTGGTAGTCCTCCAGCTCCTCGTGGTCCTCCTGTAAGTCGAGCTGTAGCCTGTACGTAGTCCCTCATCTGATGTGCGTCTGATCCGCAGAATAAGCAGAGCCCGAGCCTCTTGCGGCATTCGTCAAAGCAGTGTCCTGGCCGGTAACAGAAAGCACAAGTAGCTGCCTGCGGCTGTCTCAGTGGCTGATGTGCAGGAACTCTGGCTGGACGGTGATGCTGCTGTAGCCTCGCCTGAATCTGAGTCTAAGTCCTCTTCGCCGGTGTCTGGAAGCTGCTGCTGCCGATGTCCCGGTCCCTCTTCAGCTTCGGATCCGCCTCTTTCTCCACAGCCTGAGCAATCTTGAGGATGCTCGCATAAGTCGTCGCCTGGCTGGTCGCCACTGCATGTCGCAACTCTCTGGTAAGGCCCTTCTTGAACCTCCAAGCCCTATCCTCCGGTGTACTGACTAGGCTCTCAGCGAACCTGCTGAGTCGGGTAAACTCTGATATGTACTCTGCCACCGTCATGTTCCCCTGCTGCAAAACCTCGAACTGCATCCGAAGTTCATCTCACTCCACGTCGAGGAAAACTTCACCTTGAACAGAGTTTTGAAATCTGCCCAAAGAACCTGGGGCGTAGCTAACTGGGGCTCCTCCCGGTACCAAGCTCTGGCAAGATCAAAAAGTCGCATGCTCGCAACTTCCACCTTCAGGTCATCCGGGATCCTCACCATCTTCAGTGTCCGCTCCGCATTTTTCAGCCACTCATCCGCATATACAATCCCCTCGTGGCCCCAAAAATCCATCGGACAAAGATTCTGGTAGTCTTTGGCTGTCCCCGGTCTCGGTGTTGCTGGTGCTGGAGGTGCTACCGGTGCTGGTGTTGCCGGCTCTCGAGTCCTGAGCACATCCACGACTGTCGCCCGAAACTGTGTGGCCTGGTGATTCTGAGCCTCCATGAACTGCTGGAACATGGCCATCACCTGAGCGCCGTCGAACGTCATCGTCGGGGGTAGCGGAGGAAAGATAGGAGGCAGTGGCGGAAGCTGCTCTAACGGAACGTCTGGTGCAGACTGTCCCGAACTGCCTGCAACTCCAAGCTGATCCGCGGTCTTCCTCGTATTAACCATCCTGCAATAAAAAAACTTCGTGATTGATAAAAACCTATCCTACAAGTAAATGTAAATGTTTATATAATATCCATATATACCCGATGTACCCGATTTTCTATGCTGTGATTCAAGTTTTCCTAGTTTAATCAAGTCCTCCAATAGTACACTAATACCTAGGTACTATTAGGATAGACCTGTATGGGCCACCACTAAAAATATGTCACGACCCGCTCCCGAATAATCGGACACGCCCAGCCTTCATCGTTGGACATGATGAAGCTGTACCAATCTCTAGGGAAACTACAAGTCCAGATAATAATGAATGTAAACCACAACATCTAATATCGAATCCCAGAATCAAAGTACATGTCTAAGAGTTATTACATTCATCCAGCTATAATAAAGTCTGACTGTCTCAAGTACAATAGAATATAAACTGCTAAGGGTAAGATACTAGGCTTCCTCAGCCTCTAAGTCCAGAGCAACTCCAGCTGGCTCTACTGCATCTATAGGTTCACGACCATAGTAGGTGTCACACAATGCCTCCATCTCACCTGCAACATATCCTAGTCAGGAGCGGAGCAAAGTACAGTTCTAGGTAATGAACAAAAATATCATGATATGGAAATGAGTATAGGAGAACAAGAAATATGAAATACAGGAAATAAATATGAAAGTACAGGAATGTAAGGTACAGAAAATAAAGTATAAGAATGTAAACCATGAACCTGAAGTACAAGACATGACATGTGCACCATATTTGAAATACAACTAGCCTATGTGACCGGCTGGGGTGAGTACAGGAATATGTACAGGAGTACATGAATATCGGTACGGCTTAGGACCCGCGTCCACGATGCAAGGCCTAAGCTATCTACATGAATATAGTAATCGGGGTTTGGTCACATAGCTAGTGTATTTCTCCTCTCGACACAAGTACAAGAACATGAAAGTACAATAGTACAAGATATCATGTCATGACGTATCACAAGAAAAGTACAAGATATGTAAATGCACAAAACCATAGAAAAGTACTTGCCTTACTCCGGAAAAGTACGGGCAATGAATGGAGCTGGATGTCTTCCTGTTTTAAAAATGATTACAAGTTGGTTATTTCCTAAACAATTATTCCCTTAATTTATCCACTAAGAATTAACTTCCATTCTCTAACCAAAACTCATACTACACTAGGGATCATACGTCTACTACTCTTATGAAATTGCTAGCAAACAATTAGTTAATCCTTAGGAAAGTACTAATATTAGTTAGCTTCAAAAACCATTATAACAAAAGTAGAATGAGTTTATAGGCACTTATATATATATTTTTGAAATATATCTGAAATAGGTTTGGCTTGGTCAAAAACTCATATCCCGGCAATCATGAAAGAACCTAACATAATACTAGCAACTTCTGCCAAAAATCTGGTTAGCAACAGCTAAGAAAGAACAGCAACACGACTCCTATTCTCCTATCGGCCCGGTCCAAAGCAGCAAAGGCTCATATACAACTTGCCAAGCCTTCACAAAACAGAATATTAAACTCTACAAGCTCCAGCCTGCTATCATAGCCCCCAAGTAGTCATATACTCTCTGTGACATAACCAAAAGCCAACTATTCTATTTCAATAAGACATAGACCGGAGAAAACCAACAGCTACTCAAATATGAACTCAACCCATCCCTTGCACAAACAAATCATACCAGAAAGGTATATACAAAATATATTTGAAAGAATATGCAACCCAATCGAAACTGTAATATGAATCAACCCCTGCCTCAACGCGATAAATCCTTGCATCCTCTCGCCATTGAAACAACATATGCCAGTTGAAAACGAGCGCAGCAGACACGCACCGAAACATCGGACACGACCCGAACTCAACAGGAACATCATAAAATTCGGACACGGTCCAACTTCCAAAAGTGTAGACACGAACTCGCTCGCCACAAAACACGAACACACAACCCGCATTACAATCGAGCATTCAAAAAGAAACAGAATCAAGAAAAATAAGTATTTACCTGGGTTCGATTGTTGACAATGCTCGATAGAATCGGACACGAATCCAACAATCTACTGCAGCAATACAACACGTAACTCACACATCAAAATTTAAATTGACAAACGAATCGGCTCCTCAAATTCTTAGACTTCTAGTAGAGAAATTGAAATAGCAAGGATTGATCACATACCAGCGATGAAGTCTCGAACACGGAGTACTCAAAATCAATCAATCAAGTCGCAGAAAAATCTAATAGAAACATACAGTTCAACTCTTGATCTGTAAAAACTCTACCGATCTAAACTAAATCTCAAATTAAGATCAACTCACCGAAATTATTGAGTTGGAGGAGATCAATTCGTGTGAACTTCAGGAGGATTCGATCCTCGTCCCCTTACTCAACACAGTGGAATAGTCGATCGATTTGATCGACCAAAACTGAAAGAAGAAACTCGAATTGAGTCCAGATCTGCAGATCTGAGGATTTAGAATGAAAATTTCTCGAAAATATTAACAACTCACCTCTACGACACAGTCGGACCCGTTCTCGTCGAAAGGATCGATCGAACACCAATTGTTCAAGAGAAACCCCGGCGCTACGCTACTCGAACTCAGTCCTCGGAGCGGATCTCGGTTATCATCGCCATTAATATCAGTCGTCGGGAGATCCGCGTCGAAACCGTGCCGATGCTGTCGAGGAGATGAAGCTTAGTCGTCGAGGATCGTCGCCACCGCTTAGACCGCTGGAGTAGGGGAAATCACAGCCGCAGTCGCCATCTCCGATGATCCCGCCGAAGGAAAATGGGGGTTAGGGTTGTCGGCTGAAAGTGAAATTGGGGGTGAGCTCTCGAGCGGTCAGCTCAAGAGAAGAGTGGGGAGCTGAGAAGAATGAGTGGTTTTCTCTCTCCTCTACTCTATATAATTAAAAGGAAATTTACACAGCCCCTCCGCAAAATAACTTTAAGCAAAGAGCCCCCTTTCCTTTTCATTAATTGCATGAACACCCAATAATCAATTTTTAAGAAATGTCAAGTGGTGGGGACCACAGATAGTTTGTTACAACTAACTTTCAAATTCAAAATTCCTGCTCTTAAATAATTACCCTCCAAAAGTATAAATCAAAATATTTATTATTCAAAGATATTTACTAAAAATTTATAATACTCAACATTATTCAAATCTAAACTTGTTATTATTATTAGAAAACTTTAATTTCTCGAAAATAGGAAAGTGGAGTTACAGAAACAAGTGATAACCCCTACTAACTTGGGAGCTGGATATCTGCTATAGAAGAAACCTTCCCATCATAAGTCCAGCAAATATGTGAGAACTTAACCTGGTGTCATCGTAGATACAAGCAACATTAACATCATAACCCAAATTAAGAGCAAAACATAGATAGATAATGAGCATCAAGAACTGACCCATGATAGAGTATCAGGCTCAGGTTTCTTATCCTCGACACGCAATACTTTGATTGACACCCAATCACTCCCACAGGAGATAATCCCATAGGCTGGGTACTTGCCGTCCTCGCTGACAGTTAAGCATTGCAAACATATTAACCAGTTTCTAAGAAAGTAAAAGTTCTAATATTCTATGGGTTTCATGGTTTTGTGGAGTTTTACTCAATTCTAGATTTCTTTTGTTATGATCATGTCTCCATTTTCTTCCCTTAGCCTAATGCTTGCTCAGCCTTCCTTGTAAGGGGTTCTTCATGGTGAAAAGAACGAGTACGGGTATGATATGGACTCAAAAAAGCATAGTTTCGAACTACCCCAGGATATTAAAAGAAATTATTTACATATTTATTTCTATCCCGGTTTAGCCCGACAGGTACATAAGTTTGCATATATAAAAAGCATAGTTTCGAACACCTGACATCTTATGAGAATTCTCCTTGAGTGAATCTCTACTGTGATGGCGAGGCATGTTCCTAGAGCCATTTGTCGATCTGAACCTCTTATCAGTCTTCTTTCTTTTGGCTTGTGCTTTGGTGTATTGGTAAGTGCAAGGTATTCCTGGGGGGGTTATGTTCAGGTAATCTAAACTGCTAGTGCAGCAGTTACGTAATTAGGAAGGATTTAAATTGGTTGTATCATTGCTTTTTTATTCTGATGGAATCTCTTTATTTCTGATGGAATTTCTGAATGATGGTGAGGTATATTCCTGAATCTGAGCCTCTTATCATTCTTCTTTCTTTTGACTTGTGCTTTGGTGTATTGGGTCATGGGTAAGTGCCTTGCATTTGTAGGCAGTAATCTTTATATGATAACGTTTTTCTGATGTGTATATGCAGAGGGTTCATTTTGCGGGGAAGTGTGTATCTGCAGCCAATGTACAATTTGACAGGTATCTGTAGAGAGGTTTTTTGAAGTTTATCTTATTTGTTTGAAAAATTAATAAAAAAAATTGTACTACATTTATTTGTAGGTACGTACAGTGTTGACTTTTGAAAGGATATACAATGTTTACTTTTAAAGGGATGTCACAATTTGGTGTTGGTGAATGATGTTTCAATGTTTTGAGGCCAGTTGCCCCAAAAGGGAAAGATGTATATATTTTTGGATTTTGAAATGTAGTGATATGTTGGTGAAATAAAATTTGGAAAAAAAAGTGATATATTTTGAAATGTAATTAAGATAATGTGATATTTGGATATTTTTAATAAAATGTTTCAAATGTTAGTTAAATTTTATATTTCTGTTGTCTCAGAAATTAATATGCTTTTTATAACGCATTGAATTATGAGCATTGACAGGTGATATATGTGTATGAATGACAAGAATAGAACGTTAGAAAGTGTTATGTATAAGTTCTTTTTATAACGTTTCATGAACGCTTTCTGAATAGTTTCAGAACCAGATCATTTTAGTAAACGTTATGTATATATGACCTATTCATAACGCTTTAGGATAGATATGTTATATATAATGATAATATTAATGTCGTTTTCAAATTTAGTGTTATATATAATTGACTTAATTATGTCGTTTTTAATATAAAAAATGTCACATAAGTGTAAGTCATATATAACGATTTTATAAACTTTTATAACACCCGTGTTCATGACGGTTGTCTGCTTCAAAAAACCATCATAAATTGTCATATATGACGGTTTTTACCCGTCATAAAATGGTATTTTTCTTATAGTGGACGACTTTGACTTAGCTGAATATTTAGAACTCCCTGACCCCAATTCTTGGGAGTGCATTGTCGATGCTCGTGAATTCCAATTTGTTGGCGATTATAACACTAGAAGGCTTTAAGGATATGATGTGTGCACCCAATACTCGCCCTCGTAAACTTCGTGCCTAGTATCTCAACAACCACTTCTATGAACTTCATCGCATCATTTTCTCTTCCATCCTACCCAAAGCTGCATCTACTAATGAAGTCACTTACCATGAGATTACGGCACTATATTATCTATACTTCACCATCCCTTTCAATTTTTCACGCACGATGATGGACTGGATGATTCGTGCAAGGAAGAAGCCAAAATCACTTGTCTATGCTATGTATCTTCCTATGATCTTTGTTGCCTTCCATATTCCTTTGAGTATCAGTTTCTAGCAGCTCCTGCCTATCTATCTAAGGCTCGTAGGACTGTCCGTGCACCTATTACTCCTGCTCCTGTTGAGGATGAGTCTTCAGACTCTGATGCCCCTCAGCCTGAGCCACCTGCAACCTTATACTCCATCCGAAACATGTTGCACGACCGCTTCCGTTTAGAAGACGATCGCTATACTCAGCTGGACTATCGGACCACTCTTCAGATGAGCGCCATCAACAACACCCTGCATGACATCCAGTACAACATGGCCCGGCATCCCACTATGCCCTTTCCTACGGGTCGGGACCCTTCTCGCAAAGGATACCTGATTGATGACCCTTGGGCCATGCGGTATTTGGATCCTAATACTGCATTTGTTGATCCTCATCGCTCTGCCAGCGAGCCATCCGATTCGGCCGATCCATCCCGTTGTTATGTTTCTTAATGGCTGTGGTCTCTCATTTGCTGCTGCTGCTGATGCTTTTTAGTTATTCTTTGTAGTTTGTCATTTCATGACTTAGTACTATTTCTACTATGCTTTTATTTCACTTCATGTATGACTGCGAGTTTCTTTCTTTTTTATTATCAAAACTGCTAGTTGTCTCCATTAAAGTTTGGTTATGGTTAACGTTGTATGATTGCTCTCTTCACTTTGTCTATCTTTTATCTCTTTACAGGAGGGGGGGGGCTATGCTATATTTTGCTAAGTGACAAAGGGGGAGAATAATAGATATTTGATGTGATAATGTATATGATGTGATTTTATATATGAATTGTATTGTGCTTGGATAAGAACTTTGTATAAGGACGAAAACGGTAATATTTATTTGCGGGGGAGCCGACTATCTATTTGCTGGGAAGCGACTTTATACGTGCAAATTATTCCATACGTGCAAATTATTCTCTCTCCTTCAACATGTGTTCAGGTATAAATATTGAGAACATAGAGATATCATTTTGTCAATTATCAAAATGGGGGAGATTGTTGACCCAAACTGGATCACATCAACCTAGTTTAGAGAATTAACAAAATGATACCTGATATGATCTAATACGATATATCAAGTTCAAGACAGACGTCATCGACAAAGCTGTTACATTACAAATGTACTTGTACTCGGTTTGTAATTTTTTAATTTATTGAGTCTAGGAACATGTACGTTGAGTCGCATTGGGTCATATCAACCCCTAGACTAACTTTTCCAAGCTCCACCATAAAAAAAAACAATCCCTGAACCAAACCAAACCAAACCAATCTAGCCCATATAGACTTTCTGGCCCAAGTTAGACAGAACTCGGGCCGAACTCTGCCTTAGGCAGAACTCGGGCTGAATTCTACCCCCTAAATTTCAAAAACCTAATTTTTAGGAACATCAGGCTACAAGCTGTCCAACGTTCGAATTTTTGAATATTTGGATAGAATTCTGGCCGAACTCTGCCTCCCCTGACTAGTATAAATAGGACTTAATTTCTCTCATTTCAAATCATCTCTCACTCTCAATCTTCTAAGCCTTATACATTTTAAGCCTTACTCTTCCAATCTACTAGCCACAAAACTTCCTAAGCCCTAATGTGCTCAGTGCAATTCAGGTAGACATTTCTGTGCAAGAGTTGAAAAGAAGTCACTTGGACAATTCTAAGTTTCACCTCTGCGAAGTTGTAAGAAGTTGGTGTGCGCTTCTGAGTAAAGGCATGTGTGTACCATATTTCATAAATAGTGGATTTCAATCCTGAGCGAGAGTTCTCAGACCTGGACTAGTCCTCCACGAGCTAAACCAGGTTATATCGTTGTGTTTGCGTATGCTCTTCTGATCTCTCTTAATTTTCGCATTACTACTCTGATTATATATTTTGGTAGTTGCTTCTGGACTTGGCATAGAGTTATTTTTTAATTGGTTATTTTTTGACACAAACTCTATTCACCTCCCTCTAGAGTTGCCTACACGTAACTTCACAGCTTACCTTAGCGATGATCGCATCGTCCTCGAGACTTCCTGGGTGCAAGCCATCCTACAGTTTCTTAATCTATACCGTGTGCGCGTCTTAGGCAATTCCTATCGAATGATTCTATCATTTGATGGCATCGAACTATATTCAAGTATCATTCTAAGTTTCGTGTCGCATGCACTTTGGCTAATTTCATCGAATGACTTTACTACTTATTCGAGTTGACAATACTCACTCAATCGTTGTGTTTCTATGACTTGGCTACAAATTTTGCCCTGGTACAGGACTATAACGGTCACACGAAATACGTTATATTTTATCAGACATGAGGATCTTAGGCTGAGGCTAACTCACTCATCATGCACATCTCAGCATACGCATTTGCAACCGCATTCGATTCATCATATCGCTGAGTCTGGATCGTGCATATATTTAAGGCGTCCCCCGAATATATACATTTCAACCATGCTTAGCGATAGCGAAGTCGGACAAGCTACTCCTGATAGTTTTGAATTGCCGGTCCTTTTTACTAACTCGATTTAAAACCGAACTCCAGTTCATTTTACTATCGTCCATCTTGATCCTTGAGATGACACTATTATTTCTTAAGCATTTTCGTCTTATGAAATCAATACGATACTACTAGCGGGGTTACCTAGCGATTTAGCAACATTATCCATATTATTATGTGTCTAGGCTAAGCAAAGATAGGTTCATCAGAGCCACCCACGTTAGCGATGATCGCATCGATCGAGCGAGACTCCGAGCACGCCTTTGAAAGTCTAAGTCTCGATTCTTCTGAAGGGCCAAGTCCATTGACTTTGCCTTAGTTTATTGTAAGGCAATATTTTGGTTTCGCGGACACTGTTGCGAAAAGCAAAATGCCGACCTGTTATAACTCACATAAAAGCGTAGCCTGCACACGAAACCAACTAAAATCAATATCTGATCGAATCAGACTTATGTGTTGCATCGATTCGATTTCTTAGAATCTTCGAACCGATTCAATGCTTTTCTCTCGAGCCAATTTAACACTTGCATCGATTCACATGATACTTCATCAGGTTAACGTAACTCTTTGATTCAACGACTCATCGCAATGCACCGTGCTGTAAAACCCCTAAATTTTTACTATATTTTTTATTATTAAAATTTGTACGGATTTAAAATTTTGTATTATACATCGCATAGTCGTATTGTACGTTGTGCGCAAACGACGTATTTCGTAATTGCTCGTCGAGTACGAATATGGACGAGCGTACATATTTTTAGAAAAATATTTTAATTTTAATTTTTATAGTTCAAAATAATTTATATAATAAATACTTTGCTATCATACAAGAATTGCTAAGTTTGTTCTCTTCATTTTAAAGGCTCTTCAACTACTAATAATAAATAATATTTTTATTGTATACTAGAAAAATATATTTATGTAAATATTATTTGTGCATACATATATCATAATTATTTATTACCTTATTTTTTAAATAAATAGTGTAATTTTCGAAATTATTATTATTAGCATTTTGGAAAACATATTTTTGAAATATTTGTGACAATTTAAAATCTTGATTTGATTCCATGGATACATTTAAATAGTAAAATGATATCTATATTTGGAAATTGATTATCTTAATGGATTTTTTAAAATAAAAGATAGAATTTAAATTAGATTTGAATTGGATTTTGATTTTGATTTGGATTTACTGAATTGATTTAAATCAGTAATTTAATTATCTAAATTGGGTTTGAATATTCCTAATCCTTATCCAAATGGGAATTCCCACATCCTATAAATAGGCAGGTACTCCTCCATAATTTTGATCATTCACAGATAGTCCACAAATATTTTTTCCACCCACGTGCATCGTGTCCATGTCTTTCCCTCCCACATCTTATTCCATTTTATATATACAATTCTTTCTTTTTTCCGTATCGGACACACCCCCGACACCATCAATCATCTAACCCCAAACCTAAACCTAGTTTCTTGTCCCCTTCCCGGTCTCCGACCATCTTCATCACCGTCACACCATCTTCACCACCGTCACCACGCCAACCCCGACTCCCGACCAAAACAAACACCCTCCAATCGACCACTTCCGTCGCTCACCACCACCGGTCCTCCTCTACACACCAATCGGTGAGTACCCGCTACCACCACCAGAACCAGTCCCCACCGTCCATGCCAAACTGACACCACCATGACCAACACCAAACCAGCCATCACCGCCACCCGCCACCGTCGGAACACTTCTCCCCGATACCACCACAGCACGACACCCAAAACCGCCACCGCAAAATTCCATAGACATCGCATAAAAAAATAAAAGAAAAAGAAATAAAACACACGCACACACCCCTCACCTCCGCAGACCGCCGCTCCGCCGGAGCCCCGACGAACCCGCTCCCGTCGACCTCCGCCTTCTTCCCTCGCTCCCACGCCGCGGCTGCAGATCCACCGCTGTGGGCTGCGCCTCCTGCCGGCGCAGATCTCCTGGAGCCGTCGCGTCGGCCAGGCCCCCCCCAGCCGAGCAACCCTTCACCGACCCTCGCTGCCGGTGGCCGAGAAGCCTCTGCGCCCTCTTTCCCCTTCCCGAGCTCACAACCCCTCTCGGTGCTCTCTCTCTCCCATCTCTCCTTCTCCCTCCTCGTCGCGCTCTCCGGCTCGCCGGCCACCCTCGCAGCGCGCAGCTCCGCCCCCGGCGAACCCGTTGCCGCTCTTCCCGAGCTCCGATCTCCTCCTCCTCCGTTTCCCCTCTCCCTCTTCCTCTCGATCTCACTCTGTCTCCCCTTGATTTTCCCTCCGCTCACCCCCTCTCTCTACAGCTTCTCCTTTACTTTTTGAGTCTCTCTTTCTTAAAACGCTTAGGAAAGGAGCCTGCCATGGTTGCTTTGTCCTTTTCATTTTTTTTTGTTTTGTTTGTTCTTTTTCTCTATCATAAGGAGAATACAGCAGCAGCTGACATTATATAAGATATACATTTTTATTTGTTTTAGTTTTGTTCTGTTTTATTTTCATTACAATTTTTATTTTGTTATTATTACTATCATTATTATTATTATTATTAGTATCATTATTATTATTATTACCACTATTTTATTATTACTACTAATTAAGTATGTGTTGGAAAATGGTAGTTGAGTTGTTATTTTAATATTTTTATCAAGTATATAGGTACATGTATATATGTATTATTACAAACATTGATGTTGCTATTATTATTATTATTATTAAAATTATCATGTACTTTGAAAACTATTTATTTGTATTTTCTAAATTATATTATAACTAAACTATAGTTTTTGGCTTGGCCTACATCTACATTCAAAACTAGGTTACCATAAAAATATTAGTATAGTTTCTAGGTATTTTTAAAATATAGTTTTGACATAAGATTGTATTTTGACAAATTTAATTTTTAGCCCAAAAGATATTTCTAGATTTCCAAAGTACTTATCTAAAATATTTTTATTAATAAGAATATAATTTATATATAAATATTTCTTGAAATTATATATTTATTTATATGAATTTCTTCGATTAACAATTCTTGTCCGTGGCTAGTCATATTCCTATCTTCTTGCAAATCTCGAACTTCCTTATATCGTCCCTAGCCAATTTGACTATTCTAGACTCAATGACATGGTCCATGCCACCAACAGACGTCACCTTGCATAGTTTTTGTACCGAAGTCATATGATGTGCCACCTGGATCATTGCAGTACACCAGGCGTCCTACCAGGCAAGACACCTTGCCTTTACTGTTTAATTTCTTGCTCAATATCATGCATTTTTTTTACTTATTCTAGAAAATATAAATTATACTTGCAAATTATTATATTTAGTTGCATTTGGCCTAGAGTTAAGGGACTACCTTTGTTTGTGTCGCATTCATTGGCCCTGACACTTGTGTATCACGAGTCACGAGTCTCATATAGATCTCGGACGTACGTATCGACTGGCCATCGGTGCGCACATGCCGTACGATAGGCAATAACTGCTAAATAGTTGTGGTTGTCTAGAAGACTTAGCAGTTATTAAGAAAGTCATGATGTGGATACAGCACGTGTAGTGCATGGGGAGGGTGAAGACAGTTATTAGGCGCAGGGGCGTTCATACCTTACCTTCGTCTAGATGCCATTTGTGACTCAGTCGAGAGCTAGTAGCCATGCATTTATTTGTTACTTTTCTCTAGATGCCACTAGTGCCTCGGTTGAAACACAAATGTGTTGTACATTTACCTTCGTCTAGCTGCCGTTAGTGACTCACCCAAGAGCTAGTGGCCGTGCATTTATTTTCTCTAGCTGCCCCTTAGTTCTCGCTCGAGTGCTAATGGGCCGTGCATTTACTTTTCTCTAGACGCCACTAGTGCCTTGGTTGAAACGCTAACGTGCCGTGTTTCTAGCTTCGGAAGCCCTTGTGTGGAACGTTGTCTTCAAATTTCATGATCACATAGAATGGTTAACGACCTTTATTTTAGTAGTCACATATACTTTTCTGTTGAGCTTTATTTATTCAGTTATTGGCATGATATTATGGTCTTGTTACGTCCCTCTGAGGACCTGGTTATCTCGCAGGTGTGTGTTCTTGTCTTTCGCAGGTGCTCTAGTTCTAGCCGTGACTATCTCCATTTCTTCGAGGGTGATTGTACTTTGATCGTCTTCGCTTCGCTCGCCAAATTCATTTCATTTTTCATGTATTTCTCTTACTTGTTGGTAGTGGATTTGTCTCCGCCCAACATATTGTATCAAGACAATTCATAATCATTATTTGAAATCTTTTATTTTACTTTGTGTGGATGAGATTAATCATGGTTTTACTGCATTTACAGCTTATGTATCCATACGAGTCCTATGTACTTCGTATGAATACAGCTGGCATGTCTACGTTCCTAGTTCTACGTTTTGGGACTGGGGCGTTACACGTGTAGAGCGAGTATTACATAATATACAACTCAAAACAAGATTCGTCCTCGAACCAAAACCAACACTCAATCCAAGTGTTTCTCTAGATCGTTTCACGATCTTGTGCCACTATCGTCTGAATCATACAACTTTGTTTAGATCATACACATATTTTAGGCGTCCCACCAATATATGAATTTCAGCCAAGCTTAATTGTAGGATATTGGGACAAAGCTAATAGGTAACTTCTTATCCTCGATTACTTGCCATCTCGTACTTTCGATCGGACTTGGTCACTAGTGTTTGTTCTCTCAATTCCATCGATATGATATCGATGCATACGTGATCATCCAACAAAATTCACGACACACGATGCATGCAAGAATTGCATATCTCATTTCGTAGGTTTCATATGGACCATCAATCTATGCGTCGTGTCAAGTCGTCGTGCATCCGATCACAACAAATTCTGAAGTACCATCTCAATGGCATGAACTAAGTTCAACATGCCCAGGTCTTGTTACGACCATATGGTTTCGCACTCACAACTTTCTATGTTCACAAGACCATCCATGAATCACGTCTGGGGCTACCCCCGCTAGGTAACTTACTCGGACACCGTGTTTAATTCTTACGACTTAAGAGTGTCACGACCCGCACCCTGATTAGGGACACGAGTACGTGGTTACGTCCAGCCTACGCCGCAGAATCGGCGGTAGAACGCTGTATAGGTTATCTAAATACTACACAACTAAACAGATAAAGGTACCTGTGCAGTATATACACTCCGAATGAAGGTGACATAGCAATACAGTCTCAATCACAAAATAAAACTAAGATAGATAGCACGGAAAGGAAATATGATAGATGAAAGCAGGAAATAAGCTCGAGATCCACACAAGCCCAAAGCTATACACAACACCACAGAGTCACAGAAATATAGTATAAAAATCTACAGTCTGAAAGTACTAGCTGGCTCGCAGACCAGGCAAACCTAACTAAGCTACACTACTCTGGGTGTGCAAAGTCTAGTGGCTCTACTAACAAGCCACGGTCCAGGTCTACTCCATCAGACTCGACCCCATAATAGGTCGGGCAATCTGCCTCAGAATTATCTGTAATATATCAACAGTATCCTGTCAGGAAAATGAGCAAGTACAAACACTAACAGCAGTTCCATATGAATTGACAAATTCTATAAGAGACAGTATAATAAATACAAGACAAAATCAACAGGAAATATATATCAAGATGTGAGAACTGAATAGGATGACAATATGTATAATTATATATAGGACGACTTGGAACTATTCGGAAGCCGAGTTACAACCCTTAAACCAAACAAGGACCGGGGTTGTAACCCTTCTTCCGAACAGAACTTAGCCTCCTACGATAATAAATATAAAAGGTGCCTTGAATTATTAGTGCGTTATGTGATCGGCTTGGGAAAATATGCTCAGGCTTTCCATCCGACCGGCTATGAACAAGTGTACAATGAAAAATGAGCAGTAAGGCCGGCCACCATGGAAAGTTATGAACAAGTAGGGTAAGGCTTTATCCGTTGTGAGGCGGGGTATAGCTATGAACAGTGTATAGAACAAGTGGGAATTTTGATCATACAACCACTAATAACTCCCATCCCCGAATAGTATAAAGGATCCAGACATAACACGTCATGATACGGGATTCAAAAGCAGGTGATCAGCCCACTCCCAAGTCCATGTCTATACAAGTACAAGTAACAAGTCGAGTCTTGTACTAATATACTAAGTAATCCGGGAACAACATCTCATGACAGGATCCGACATATACTAGTCCGTAAAATATCGTGTCTGGAAATCAAGTAAGACACTACAACTGAATCGGATATAGCAGATATCAAGACAATGAAAAATATCAGTGAATGTACTCGCCTGTGTCCTGAGCTGATAAGGTGAACAGATGCTCAGAGTAATCACTGACCTATAGATGAGATGCCATGAGTCCAAACAGGGTTTAATAATGAAAGAAAAGCTAATCTAGTCATGATATGCAAGTCTAAGTCAAAACTAGGTCAAACTAAGTCACACCAAGCTAAACTAGGTCATACTAGGTCACACTAGGACAACCAAGGTCAAACAAGGTCACAGGAAGTCAATCCAAGTCAAACTAGGTCAATCTGGGTCAAGGGTTGACTTATAGTGACTTTTGGTCAAAAAGTCAACTCTGGTCATACTGAGTCAACCCTGGGTCAACCCTAGGTCAAACTAGTCAAATGTTGACCAACTGTTGACTCTCAGTCAACTGGTCAACTCTGGTTTGGTTTCGGTCAACTCTAGTCACTTATAGGCTAAGTTTGACTCTCGGTTGACTTTTGTTGACTTTTTAGTCAAAATGGTTAACCGAAGTCAAAACTAGTCTAGGAGCGCTATTTATGACCATTACTAACCA
>JANAVB010038020.1:7353484-7368484 GCA_029216955.1 Iris pallida | reverse complement strand
GCTGCCATGTGTGGGTGGTTTGTCCCTATTTACTAATGACCAAATGCCCCCACTAACTCATATTGAATTAAATTAGGAAAAGGCTTTAGGTTGAGGCTAAATTAGTCTAGTTTTAAGTCTCTAATTAAACCTAACCTATCCATGAATAATTAGTCTAACACACTAACTAAATAATATCATGTGGGCCATGCCTAACTAATGAGTGGGTCCCACTAGAGTCAAACTACCCCCGGGTCCCCGAAACAAGTCGGATTGAGTTGAAATTCGAACCCGACTCAAATAACCCCAAAACAATATCATAAAAAATAAAATAAATTTCAAAAATATTCTAAAATGAAAAATGATAAAAATACTCCTGTTCCTAAAAACTGGGGGTGACAAAGAGGTCAACTTGCATCACCGATGCTCAAAGGCAACAATCTCTTCGACACAAGGTCTCTTACGATACGTTCATCTCCGATTCTCGATCGAGTACGAATCCTTTTACCCAAGGACAATCCCAACTAGTTCATTTCACCACATAGGACGCTTGCTAAGCGTAGGCGAGTCTAACGTTTACGTGAGTCACGATCTATGACATCATCTCTAGGGTCGTTCTCTTATTTGTTGCGCTCATACGTGGCACGATTTCTCACAATCGTCCATCCTCGTTGCCACGCTAAGTTTGTCTGTCTATCTATCCGATCATCAACCAACCAAGTCTAATTGCGTACTCATCCGATCGATCAGCAATTTGGACCATATTGATCTAGTCGAAGGCTACTTTGCTAAATTTTGAAACACGATAGTCAATCGCCTAGACTTATCCTCAACATGCACTACATCATCATTCATCCTCGACGCAATTTCTTATGCGATTTCATTAGGGTCATCCTACGGTCTTTGACATTTTTATTTGATTTGTCGGTCAAGTCTTCTAGGGTCAGCTGCCCTGAAGCTACGCTCGATAATTGAAGATCGTCAACAAGGGACAGTTACTTCGAACCATGCTATATGCTATCTCGGTGTCAAATCAATTTATGACAATTCCTACGAAACTTTACCCAATTCCACATAATTTATCAATCCAAAATTTTTTTGCCCACCCACGCAACTGATGCGTCGTTATTCGAATCATTCATGCACTACCGTTAACAAAATTGCCAACCGAGCAATATTTGTTCGCCTTGGATACGAGTCTATCTTACCCATGGTCAATACTCGACACACTCTATACTCATCGCAACAATCCTTGAATTCACCTTTGCATCAAACCACAAGTCAAATCCAATTTGCCACTCCTTAGAAGTTCGACCATCCTCGCTGGCCATGAATTACCATACACAGCGCTCACGCAGAATGATCGTCCTAATCCGGTGTGACGTATGTGCGAGGCTGGAGTTGCACTCGCGTAAGACAAGAATGTCAACGTTGTGGTTATCATCGAAACAATCAAGTCACTTTTGCTTTCATCTGAACTGACATCGACTTAACTTGTATCTTATTCATCCAACAAAATGCTCAACATCATTTTGTTCATTCGATCGAGTATCTCTGAGTTATTACATACATCTTTGATACGCCTCAATACCATCATCGATGTACATAACTTGAACATCTTCCATTATCATAAACTCCAATTCGTTGAGAACACTGTTATCATCCAAACTTGAATATGAATTAAGTCTCGCACGCATCAAGATCTATTCAGTCGTACTTAGCTAACTATCCTCATCGAGCGACACGATTTCAATTCCTTATATTTATTCTCGTATTCTCAAATCACACTTCGAAATCGCGCTATTGGCTTTTTGCGCTAACCCATATCCGTTCGCACGACTCTTCGTATCTAACCGACTCGTTCTGAACAAGTCTTCGCACTAACTCAACTCGAATTTGACCGAGTTAACTATTTTTCAAAGCATAAATCCTTCACTATTCTCAGCCTATCATTCGGTTATCACTCAATGAATTCCCGTTCGACTCATCATCCAATGATGTGAGTCCGGCCTGATTGTTCAACTCAATCGAAGCATACTTGCATCTACTTCTATCGAGTCACTCCCACTCGAGTCTCGGTACTATTCCATCCATTAAGAACAAACTTATCGTAACCGACAAAATTGTCTCTATGCAATCTATCACAAGTCACCAAACTATTTGACATAGCTATTACTGAGTGGTATTGCATATACCACTCAGAAACGAACCTATCGTTTTCAACACACAAACGTTTCGATGTCTGATCGCAGGAGTGGTATTGGCATATACCACTCAGAAATTGAGTTGTTCCTCTAGCAACATGCTAAGCATTGGTTCGACATCACTATCGATATACACTATAAGTGTAACTTACTCTTGTCCGAGCGATATTCAATTTCGCTCGCAAACTCGCTCGCACCAGAAGGTCTAGGTGCGCGATACTCGGCACAACTTAGCCAAAAGGCTGTGTACATAGCCATCCCAATAAAACTATACTTCGGTCTCGTACACTCATTCGATATTGTTAGCATAAGGTCATCAGCTATGCACACCACTTGCTAACTTCAGCACGGGTTCCTTTCAATTCAAGTTCGACAAAGTTCGGTACAAAGGCCTTCGCATATCGATCCCGTTCAACCGAATACTTGTACGAGCTTTTGAAAATATTAGACTTATGTATGGAACATCCCAAGGCACAATGAGAGAGAGCATACACTTCTTTTATCCACAATCGAGCTTTCAAAACTAAGAGAATCGACATGAAATTCAAGGACGTAAAGTCGTGCTCTGATACCAATCTGTCACGTCCCGCTCCCGGGGAGCGATCATCCTAGCTAAGGCATGATGCCTCACGAGCCTAGGTTGCGCTCGTGCAAGGTCAAGTCCAGAAACAGTCGATTTAAGCTAGGCCACAGAGTCGCACAGAGTGTCCCTATTGCGGCAGAAGTAATTGAACACAAGTTAAAGCAAATCCAAAACTCTTTATTGATATTCAAGAAGTGTTACAAGCGGCGCTAGGCCGAGATTACAAATCGTTCAAGCTCTCTCTCTCGAAACATAAAAGGTGCAATCGGCTTACAAGATGGAATGATACATGGCAATGTTCATACATTATATCCTGCATATAGTGCTTCAGCTCCTTTGCAACGCTCTAAGGCTCCAGAGTTAGCTCCACGCCTTAGCACATTCGAGGAAGACTCTGTACCTGACAAGGTTCTCCTGCCCCCTGCAGAAAGACTATGTAGTTATCAGTACATTGTTATGCACTGGTGGGGAGGCTAGCTCGCCCAACTCGTTATCATTACCAAATACGTTCGATTTAATTTTGTGCACTATCTATCAGTTGTTGTCTTTCTAATCTTGCCTTAGGATCAGTTTCATGGCATATAATATAAATCCTATCCCGTGTTACCGATATCAAGTGTCGCATATGAATAGCATTCGTAACATACAATACGATCTTCCCTGTCCAAGGTAAACCAAATTAGCCAACATATTATATAAAAGGATTCGACGAAATTGTATAAACATTTATGAGCGTCATAGGCGTGTTTTAATCACAGTTGAATAAAGCACTCATGTTTTGTCGAGATGTTTTATTCTCAAGTTTGATTTAGACAAGTTTCATTCAGTTACTCCGTTGTTCAGATTTCTCAGATTACTTGTTTAAATGCAAGGTCTCGCACGCGGATTGCCGCAATCGAACCAACTTAACCCAGTCGCTGGCACCACAAGCCATTTGGACTATTCATCTTAGTATTGTGGTTCCCTATCAGCCGGTGATGGCTGGTACACCGTGATAGGCCACACAATACCCGACTTACGCCTCTTGGGTGCCCGAGCCTGCACCAAAGCCGCCCGTACGCCATGATTCAGCCTAGGCCGGCACGATGTCTCTAATCGTTCCTTGGAATCCTTATTCACTTCTTTCCCTCGTGCACGAGTTGTCCGCGACCATTTGTATTGTCTTATCATTTTTAACTTAACGGACCGTCTTTGAGCCATAGTCGATTATCGACTAGGTTGACGGCGGCATCCGTGCAACACGGGGAGCGAGCCCCGTTGCATGTCCTCGTCATACCTGTCGCTAATCATTCTTGTCTTCTTTTATGCCTTTTATTTCTTTCAATCTGTAATAGCCGTACTCCATAAAACATTTTTATTTTAAAGATTTATAGAATAATAAAAATATTTTATTTTGACAAATTATTGGATTCTTTTAAAAGAAGAATTTATATATTGTAATAAGAAGGGTATTTTTGCAATTTCCATAAAATACTTTAATCATTATGTTGGAAGATTTTTCAAAAAAAGAAGAGAAGAGCAGGTTCCTCATCTCCCATTTCATCTCTCTCTTCCTCTTTCACTCCCCACACCCTCCCTCATCTTCCCCACACTCCCTCACATGTCCCTCTCCCTATACATATCTCTCCACTCTCTTCCTTCCAACTCTAACTCCTATCACTCACATCCGTGCACCCCGCAGTCAGCACGCCCGCAGCCAACCGGCCGACCGACCCCTCCACAGCTGGCGGCCTCCTCGTAGCCATAGCCGCCATCACCTCCACCATCATCATCTTCATCTCCATCATCACCACCATCATCAAAACCTAAACCCAAACCCCCTTTTCTTTAAAAAAAATTAAGAAGAAGAAGAATAATTTAAAGGAGGAATAAGAAGGAGAAATTGGAGAAAAGTCTCAAGCCCTAACCTTCAATTCCAAACCCAAATCTATTTTCTCAAGGCAAGCCCTCCCTTCTTTTTCATCAATTTCTCAAAATTTTAATATTAATTTTGATAAATTAGAGAGTAGATATCATGTTTAAAATATAATTAATTGCTGAATTTTGTATATACACTATATTATGACACCGAAATTAGGATACATTATGGTACACCAAATTGATTTTTTGATTGAGAAATTTGGATGTAATCAAGTTTTAGATACGATGTCATGTTAATGTTATATATCACATTTTTATTTTTATTTTGAAGTTCAAAATAGAGAGAGAGAGAGAGAGGAAGAGAGAGAGAGAGAGAGAGAAACAATATATAGGAATGCAATAGTTGATTTTGGGTTTATATTGATTTGCCTTTGTATAGATATTCTTAGTAGAAGTCAATAAAATTCAAAAATTAGTTGTTGATAAAAATTAGGATATTTAGATGTTCTCAAGACTACGAGAATTTTTATGAACTAGTATTATGGGATAAGGAAATCTAGTCTAATAGGCAATAATTCAATTTCCTAAGTTTCAAGGACGTATCGATCCAAAGCCAACCCTATCACTTTAAAAAGGTCTTACGGATTTATAAATTCACACATTAACATGATTCATAATGCTTTCCTTGTACTTTATAAAATTAAAATCTTGTATAAGTAGATAAATATCCACAGTATAGAAATGCTTAAATGTATAAGTCCATAGTTTGATAATTGGTATTTTTAAACTAAAATGAATATAATCTAGCATTTATGCTGAAGATAAAATCTTGTATTGAGTCTAAATGGTATGGATCCTAAATTCTAAACTCTATAAGACTTCGAGTCCAAAATTTCTAAGTAATGCTAGGTTAGGAAGTAAATTTTCTTAATCAAGAAAATTCCATGTTTATATATATATATATATATATATATTATATATATATATATATATTATATATATATTTGGTGTCCTTCTTACTGGAGCTTAGGCGCGTGCGCCTAAGGGAGGATTCGAACCCGGGCCTTCCGCCCGGGGAGTCCCTGTCGCTACCACTAGGCCACGACCACTTGGACCCATGTTATATATATATATATAATATAATATATATATATATTTGTCATTAACTTGAGAACAAGATATTTGATATTCAAGTTATTAAGAATTGTGTATCATATATTGAAATGTTATTTAAAGAGTTTATCAGAATTTATAATCATTGATTTAATTTGGCTTTCTGGACTTTGGACTTGTGTAGCAAATTTGGATCAATGCTAATTTGCTAATATATCTAATTGCTAAAGTAAAGTGTACCATTGGTAAGAAGATTCTTGTTATGCAATTTTTTTGCTTTATATATATATATATATATATTATATATATATATATATATATATATATATTATATATATATATATATACATACATATTGCGTTTGATTTCTGGTGTTGAGTTGTTCTACCGAAGGGGTCGCGTACTCGTTCTACGGAGGGTTGCTCCAGGTGTTTTCATACTCTTGTGAAAATTTCGGTCTCCTAAATACAAAGGAGACTGCCAAAATTTTGAGAAATTCTAGAGTGAGCCATTTTTGGAAGTCGAAATGGTTAAATCCTAGTTCCTAAATTTTATCAATTTCCTAGTACAATTCTGATCCTGAAATCCTTGAAAGTGTTACCTTAGGCACACAAATTCTAGTTTGACATAATTCTTTGCTAAAGACGGAAATCTCATGCTTATCTTTATTTCGTTTTATGTGTATTTCCTATCACACTAAGAACGAAATAAAATTTGAATTTAAACCATAACTTAGAGTACATTGTAGATTAGAATTGCATCGGGTGGAAAAGAAACCTTTGGATCACACCTTCAAAATCTTGGCAATATTATATTTACAAAACTGATCAGTTCATGTTATCGGCATTCGTACGGCCATACGATGTCCGAGGTGAGGCTTAGCTCACTTTCCTGTTTCATGTTTTCTGTTGGATTTCGAATCTCCGAATTCGGTCATGTAATATCCAATGTAGCCTGGTTCTGATGTTCTTCAAAAATTTCAAGTCATACGACAACTGTTATAACACTTGATATTCCGATAACTCGAAAAATAACTCAGTGTTATCCTAATTATATGACATCATTATGTGATTCCTGATACTAATGGGACGAATAAATCTAAGCACCGCCCATTAAGTATAAACATGTTTTCGATAATTGAGATTAGTGCCAAGATATTAGGTGTTGTGTGATCCAAAGTATTTCTCTAAATATTGCATTTGTATACAAGATTTGTTTGAGGTTTACACATTTATACCTGACACCTGAATTCTTTTAGAAATAAAGCTAATACTATAAGAATTTTTTATTAGTAAATCTACTTCTAAAATTATCCTTTCCACCAGTTCAATTTCGATAATTTTATCATCTTACCTTACCTTACTTGTCTTATTCCTTGACTGAGGGCTTGCTCGTCGTATTGATGACCTAGTTTTGTTCACTAAATTTGATGAAGGTCATGAGGGAATGCCAATGTACATTGAAGAGGAGCTTAATGAATAAGATAAAGAGGAGGTCGACCTTGGGCATCAGCTAGTAATATTTGTAACTGGTTGTGTATTATATGTATTGGGTTAATGGTTGTAATCAGATAGAATAACAAAATTTTCTATTTATAGTTTAAGAATATCATTTAATCAACATGTTATTTATTATTTATACATAATGTAACCTGTGATCAACCTATCCTAGAGCCCTATGGGTGACAATCGCGAATATGGGTACTGGAGTATTCATATGTCGCGTAGCCTGGGGATGTTGTTACATGGCTCATCGTATTTTGGGATCGGGGCTTGACACGTCTTTTGTGGTGGTCCATGCAGGTCTCGAAAAATAGAAAACCTAGGATAGGATTGAGGCCAAGGAGTAGACCTATATAGGTTAAGCTATAGAACCTAAGATACGTTATTAGAAAAAGTCTACAAAGAATCGTAGGTTAGGGAATACTCCACAAGTTTCATCCCTAGACTGTGTTTCATTCCGTTATCCTATATCCTTACCTAATAGATTTCCTATAGTAATTCCATATAGTTTAAAATACTAACCTATGACTGCCATTAAGGATGTACATGATATTGGGAAAATCATGGGTAGTATAAGAATAGATATGGCTCAAAAATATAGGTCCAGTAATTTGTAGAGAATTAGATAAATATTTTTATTAGAGTGGCCTAGTGAAGGATTCCAGGAAGTTCTTAAGGATTTTTGTCACGACCCGATCCCAATAATCTGGGTCTAGTCGATCATGTCCAGCCTGCACCGTTGTGAGACGGCGGCAGTAAGCTGTATCAATGAGTAGCAAATGCAGGAACAACAATCTCTAACGAAAATAAAACTTTATGAAACATTATGGAAGTACAACTAAGAGTCTAAATGAATAAAGACAAGCAAGAAAAATTCAAATATCACATGGTTTGTTTATTAAAAATTTTAAAGCAAAGGAAGGAAGAAATAAATGTAAGAGTGCATCTAGGACTCCTGATTTCTCTGTCCTGGTTCAGCTAAATCCTCGGAACCCAAGTCGGGCCCGTAATATGAACTATAAGGCAGCTCCTCATCGTTGCAATCACCTAAAAATGTTGTCTCCAGTCAGGAGGGAGCAAGACATACAAATCTATTCCAGCATTTCGTTCAATAATTAAAATAAGATAAAAGCAGTTTATAAATTTTCTAGATAATAATATAAAACAGTTATGTAATAAAACTCTGAAGGTGGAATGATGCAATCTGCTATAGTAGTATTTCGAGCGCGTAACAGCATGTGGCTGGCTAGGGTTGGAGGCAATAAGTGTTCTAATGAACATGGTCCGGCTTCGGCCCAAGCGGGTTGGGCTTCCGCTATCCACAGTGATTCAGTAAGGGGCTTTGACCACATGTTAACGCTAATCCCCCAATCCCCGAGTCAATGATTCAGTAAGCAGTCAAGTCAATGATTCAGTAAAACAGACGGTATGATCCAAGAGAGATCCCGTGAGTCAGGTGTCGATACAGTAACTACCATACAATTAATTTAATTATCAAGTAGAACACAAGTTTGGATAGCATGAACTTGCCTTGATTTTCCAATGCTGTAGATGGAGACATGAAATTCGACATCAGACTTAGGCCTTGAAACCTACATTAACTAAAGGTCTGACTTAAATCCAAATACAACCATTTCTAGGGTGTTCTAGTTGCAATCTCTAATATTGATCCTAGTCAATTTTATTACTTTATTGGAAAAGTATGCAACATAATTTATGAAAAACTTGTATTTAATATATATAAAACTATATTATTATACTTATATAACAAAGGGACACACACATGACCTCTACACATAATTTAAGAGAAGGCGAGGGGTTTAACGTAAATATAGTTGATAAATTAAGGAAAAGATGGAGAGAGATGGAGCCACATTTTCCTACTGTTTCCTTTGATGTATAGGTACAACTAATTGAATAGTATATTAGGTGTTATCATAATATCAACCAAGGCCTTCATGCTAAATAAAGGGTAAGGAGGGGGCTATACCAAAGTGGTGTTGTTTGCAATTTAATAGGGAACAGCCTTAAAAAAGTGAGAGCTCTCCAATTTTACAACTTACTAGTTTAACTGCAATTATTAGCAAGGATTCTAATATCTAATGAAGTAAAAAAAAAATAGAGGTTCATATAGAACTTATGCTTCAACTATATAACAAAAGCTTCACAACACCATGTATTATTATTATTATTATTATTATTATTAT
Source organism: Iris pallida (assembly GCA_029216955.1). Lineage (NCBI taxonomy): Eukaryota > Viridiplantae > Streptophyta > Magnoliopsida > Asparagales > Iridaceae > Iris > Iris pallida. The sequence goes on along the minus strand of JANAVB010038020.1, from coordinate 7,359,036 downwards.
TATTATATATATTATTTATATATATATATATATATATATATATATATATATATATATATATATATATATATATATATATATATATATATATAATATATATATATATTCTTTTCTTAAGATAGAGCTAGTACTGTGCTTGGACGGTAGCACCCATGCTCTATCAAATTAAACTAGTGGTCCCTTCCTTCATGTCTTAGCTTTATTCCATGGGTTTATATTATAAATAGTAACATACTTATTATATACATATAAAAGAGCAAAAATGCTATTTGGCTCCTAAAATTTGGGTGATACCATCTCTCATTATGTGGCAGATGGCATGGTTGCTGACATGGCAAAATTTAATAATAAATTAATATTAAATTAAAATTAATAGTAAATTAATAAATTAACATTAAATTAATATAATTAACATTAAATTAACCTTAACATTAAAATTAACATTAAATTAATTAATATTAACATTAATATAATTATATATATATATATATATATTATATATATATATATATATATATATATATATATAGATATTATATATATTATATATATTATATATATATTCTTTTCTTAAGATAGAGCTAGTAATGTGCTTGGACGGTAGCACCCATGCTCTATCAAATTAAACTAGTGGTCCCTTCCTTCATGTCTTAGCTTTATTCCATGGGTTTATATTATAAATAGTAACATACTTATTATTACATATAAAAGCAAAAATGCTATTTGGCTCCCAAAATATTTGGGTGATACCATCTCTCATTATGTGGCAGATGGTATGGTTGCTGACATGGCAAAATTTAACAATAAATTAATATTAAATTAAAATTAATAGTAAATTCATAAGTTAACATTAAATTAATATGATAATTAACATTAAAATTAACCTTAACATTAAAATTAACATTAAAATTAAAATTAATATTAACATTAATATTAACATTAACATTAATATTAACATTAACAGTAACATTAAAAAATTTAGGGTAATTAATTTTTTGGGTTAAAATTTGTCATGTCAGCTATTATGTCATCTGCCATGTCAGATGTCACATAACGAGAGATGGCATCACCCAAATATTTTGGGAGCGAAATAGCATAATTGTAAAAGAGCCAAGTGCAACCTATAGTTACTTACCATATATTAAGGCTATAGACTTCCTTCGAATTCGACGTGACCGAGAAAAGTCTCCTATGTGCAATGAGACCTGTCGGCTGTTAGGGAGGATAATGGTTGGTTCAACGGCTTGAGATCAACAGCTCGACGAGGACAGGGGCCAGTATTGCACCAACGAGGAGCTTGGCCCTAGAAATTGGTACGGAAAGAGATTCGCGGTGGCAAGTACTCCCAGCTCGTCACGTGGTCAGCTACAAAAGCCTGGCGTTGATGAATATGGAGGTGAGGTTGTGTTCGATGGCGACCCGGGCTCGTAGAAGGTGGCCAGGGTCGCAGCCATGTCGGCACAGTGGTGGAGTCAATGTCGACGATGGTTCAGACACGTGCAAGGGGGCGCGATGGGGGACACTGCTTTGGCTGTTGCAGTCGGACGGCTAGGGCGGCCGCGGGGGCTGGGGTCGGCCACGGGTCAGCGCCGACGAGGGACGTTGCCGAGGCGGAGGGCACGGAGGCACTGGCCTGGGCTGTCGCGGATACTGTCCGCGAGGAGATCGGTCGAAAGGCCGCATGGACAGGGTCGCGTAGGCGGTCGCCGGTCGGCCGAGGCACAGGGTTGGAGGATGGGGAGGGGATCCGGGTCTGGAGAGAAAGGAAGAGAAGGGGAGTATGATAGCTGTGGGAGAAATGAGGAGATGGGGTTTCTGTGTGTGGAGAGGAGAGAGAGAGAGAGAGAGAGAGAGAGAGAGAGTGGATGGTGAGTTTATGTGGAAGAGAGTGGTGAGGGATCTGTGTGGAGAAGAAAAATTAGGAAGGAGAACGTGGGGAGAGTGGGGAAATAGTCATGGGTTGGTGAGTCGCTGAGAGTGAGGGAAGGGTTGGGGTTTATTTTATTTATTATTTTATTTTAGAAGAGGGTTTTACAACCTTCCCTCCTTAGAAAATTTCGTCCTCGAAATTTCAAAATAAGGGCCGGGATACAATCCAAATCACTTAGCCTTAATCAAAAAGAATTTTAAATCATCAGGCACGATCGGATTCTAGGCATGATCACTAGGTACAATGATGAAATATAGGCACAATCAGAATTATCTAGATATGATCTGAGATAGAGTTGGAATATTGTTGTTATCAAATCATTTTAGGCACGAGTAGAATCCAGGTACGATTAAAATATAATGAAATGATCATAAAATAGGAAAAAAATCAAATGAGGTCTCGTGAAACAGAAAAGGCAAGAAAGAAACGAATTCCAACAATTTATTGAAAAGGCATAAAATAATGTAATCTTCTGAGATGATGGACTAAAAATTCCAGATTAAATCGGAATGGGGTATAAGGATTTGTTACTCAGAAAAATCAATAAGTTGTATGATAGTAGGATAGCGAGGGTGATTGGAATAATATATCTATGAAAGGAATGTAATTGGATAAGATATTTCCATTGAGAACTGAGTGATGATCAAAGGGGATAGAAAGAATATCGTATCACTATTTCAACGGTTCGAAAATAGGATATGCAGGAAGAATGACTTACAAGATAACCTTCTTATTAATACCATGCAAAACCAATCTCTAACTCGCTAAACTAGCTGAACTTCCAGTATCTACAGAAAACTAAGGCAGCTGCCAAGGTATTAAAACTAAATCTATTTGGAATCATAAATCATCTAAATCAAATTTCCATCTGTCGTTGTATGTAACTTACATGCCAAATGTATTTCAAATTTCAAGTATTTCTCTCAATCAAATAATTTTACAGACATCAATTTTCAATTATCAGCCATTCTTCCAAAACTGACTACATTAAAGTCACAATCTTCACTTGTCATAGCAAATCCTTAGAAAAAATTCTTTAAGGTTGATCCATGATCTATATTCGAGAATTTTAATTCTTGAAATCAATTGACCAAATTAAAATTACTAATCAAATTTTAATCTTTAACCATGCACCTATCAATCATCCTTATCCAAACACATTAGCAAAAAGATCACAAAATTTCAATCATTTTTACCATAACTAATATGAGTCTCCAATGTTTGGTAAAAATTACAAACCCAATTGCTTCTTTTCAAGGTTGCATGCCAATGGTCTTATTTTAATTCCTCACTGCTTATCCTTTCTCTAGATCCTATCATTTCATTGAATGTGATATTCATTTCATGGTTATATCCGTCCCTTCTGGGTACAGTAGTCATATAGTCATAAAAATTGATCCCCATCAAGTATTCTTTTACTTGATCATCATATTCTCATGTATATATATCCAAATTCACTTACTCCATGGAGAACCTTACCAAATCTTAGACTTTCCTCGCTAACTCTACCTACGTCTTTCTCTATCTTCCATAACTCTTCTTTTAATCATAAAATTCAAAATCGTCAACTACCTTCATTTGTTTGAACGAGGTTTAAACACTAGCGAGCACTAATAACGTTTCTAACCTAAATAAGTCACAAGCTAAGATATACCACTCTCTCAAGACTAGCTTACTCAAGATATTCTTCTACCTTTTCTACCATTTAGCTAACTAATATTGAACCGAAGGATGTACTTACTAGAAATGAGATAGGTAACAATCTATGTTTTCCCCGCATGTAGCTATCAACTATATACATATAGTCATCCACAAGATGTATATATATCAACTATTTAATATATAAAGCTATCCATAAATATATGCAACACACTAAAATTGAATCTTGAAAGAGATTGAGCCAATATAGATTGATATGGTCCTAATAAGTTCTAGAAAAATCAAGTAGAATTTCATAGGAAATCTATTCTTTCTGGCTGTGATAAGAGATTTTTGAAAATGGAAACAACCGCTAGAAATGCAAATCCTATAATCGGACTAAAGTCAGAATGATTTGATGGTGCTAAAAAGACAACCATAGTATGGATATAGTCTTAATAATATTCGGAAACCAAATATATCCGAAGTCACTTTGCCTCAAATTTATGCCTCACCAGAGTGCACCTGACTGCAGTAAATTTTTAGCTCCATAACTTGAATACTGATAGGTTATCCAGTAGTCTGTCAACTTTATCCATTTTCTGGTTGAACAACATATGAGATAAATATGATGCATTTAGGACATAGTCTCAATAATACGAAAACTTATGAACACCTGAAATCACTTCAACTTAGAGTCTATGCCTCACCAGTGCGCAACTGGCTGCAGTAAACTCGCAGCTTTCATAATTCAGATAAATGACTGCAACGCATATGTGCGAAGTCATATTAGGTCATGAATATATATTTTCAACTTTGTCCATAGAAATTTTAAATGGATAGCTCAACAATTCAAAAGTTTTTCAATGACAAAAAAATTCAATAATAGAATAGAATCAATTCGTTGACCGTTCCTGCTTCATGATACTCAATGATTGAGTTTAGAACTTTTGTAGGCCTTGAATTGATCAAGAAGTTGCATAGAAAAAGTAAGATTTCAAGTTGAGTGAGGAAGTCAACAAATGAAAATATTCTCGGTCCTTAGAATAACTTAGGAAATATCAATCAATGTTGGAATTATTTTTGGAAAGTAATTCCTTTGAAGATTCGTGAACCAGCTAAGTTGAACAATTTTTTTTGGTAACAATTAACCTTGGGGCTTTATGGTTCCAGAAAATTTCGGTTCGGGAATATGGTTCTGAGAAAGTCAATTAGAAAAAGGTCAAGACGAATGGTTGAATACACTAGTCATAGAAATACTTTAGGTAGAAAAGAGTTTATTAGATTTGCTAAAAAAAATTTGAAGGTCTAAATAGTAAATGGATCTAGATTCTAAATAAAGATAGAGAAGTAAGAATGATCAAACTAATGGAGAAATTGGAAATAGGTTTGCTAAGAAGGAGATTGAAAAAAAAATCTAATCTTAATCCATAAATAGCGAAAAATAGATCCTAAGAGATGCTAGAGTCTGATAAAGACATGGAGAAAAATAACCTCCGAAAGCCATGTGACACTAAAAGATATATAAAATGAAGAAAATAATATAGGCAGTAAAATATACCATCATACAATCGACCTAATCTAGGTTTAGGTACAAACATAAGCAAGGTAACCTACGAAACTATAAACAAGCAAAAAATGATATTATAAATAGATAATTTCGGCCCTATGTTATGACAGGATGAATAATCTAAGTATTCTAATTGTTCTAAAGTCTGTTTTCCTAAAGTCATACATAAACCTAAGTCAGATTGCAGAACTGCATGCTGGTCTAGACTAAGTTGACTAGACCAGTTTTGCAGAACTGATCTGCATGGGCCACCACTAAAAATATGTCACGACCCATCCCAATAATCTGGGTCTAGTCGGATCATGTCCAGCCTGCACCGTTGTGAGACGGCAGGAACAACAATCTCTAACGGAAATAAAACTTTATAAAACATTATGGAAGTACAACTAAAGTCTAAATGAATAAGACAAGCAA